>JAQFXP010000487.1:0-29248 GCA_034693685.1 Belba bartosi
AGCAACCAAGTTAATTTGAAAACGTAATGCATTGAAGTACTTCCGGTGACACTCGGTGTCACTTTTGAGCAGGGCCATTCTAGAGTATATAGCATAAGTGACTATATTATATAAACTTCAAATCAATGCAATTCTTAATAGTTAATACAATACAACTTATTTATGAGTAAATTAGTTATTAATTATATTTCATTAAAACATTGGCATTCGGAAATAATTTTTTAATTAACATATTATATATATTTTCGCAATACCTTTGGCGCAAATAATATGTCAATACCTGGTTTACATTCCCATCAGAACTTTATACTTAAATAGAAATATTTGGGTAAATAATAATATTTAGAGCATTGATAAAAAGCATTTAACCGACCATTTTTGGCATTTAAAAAGACAATAAAAATCATTGAAATAGTCTCTTAAATAGTCGGTAAAAATATTTATCCCATTATTTTTTCCACTTGCTATTTCCAATATTAAAATTATTTACATATTTTTTTATTACCGTTTTCCCCATAATATTAGTAAATGATCATGGACTGATTAAATCAAATTAATACTCTTAATAAATGCTAAATTATTATTTTTAAATTTTATTTGACAAATTGTTTTAATTAAGTGTTTACGTTTGGACCTATGAGTTGCCTATGCCCTTGTCTTTGCTTTTTACATGGCAAAATACCCCCGCTTGCAGAATACCTTCAAAAAGATGGAACAATAACCCTGCTTGTCTTTGCATTTCTGCCAACTGCTTATTTACGCTGATCTACTGTACATCATAAATGCTTTCATTTACTATTAAGAAATATTTTTTGTGAGTTTTAATGAATTAATAATAAATTTTATTTTCAAATAAGTTAGGTAGATATTTTGTAATTAGCTCAAGTTAAATTAGGTATGTATAGGCATACAGTAATAAAACTTCTTTAAAATAGTCTAAAAGGTGTGATTCGAATGCAAATTAACTCTAGAAGTCGGTCTATAAACCGCAGCGATAGTCCCGATAGGTCAACCCCAATGTTCTAATAATAATAATCATTACAAACTATTGGATGAATGGAAGGCCTTCGAGCCCTGAGTTGACGACTACTGTAGAATTGGGTAAAGCCTAACAGAAGCGGAATATCGATGAGTAATGCAGTTATGCTTTGATTTAATGTTGTTTTGGTTTTTGGCTCTTTTCACAACTCTATACACCTATACATCAAATATTAATTAATGTAAATATTTTATTGATTTAATTACTATTAAATCAGTGATTAGTGAAACGGATTTTAATGAATTCTAGCGCACAATACACCAAATATTGAGCCAATAATTCATTAAATATTAATTATTTTTAATTATTTATTTATATTTAATAATTAACAGAAATTTACAAAAAATTGTTTTGACTTTAAGTCAGTCTCAATGTAAAAGTGATTTTACGATTAATTCCGTAAGAATTTCGGATTAAATACATTAAAATGGATTTCGCATTAAATTAAATTCATTTTTCGTTTGTTTACAGATTTAACGACTGTTTTAGACAAACATTGAGTGAAAAACAGAGAAAATGTGAAACAATTGAAACAAATGCTAACAAATCGATTGGATTTCAAATCCAAGTCATAAGTCAATCGAGTGATTCGTTTGTTTACAAACGTTTGAAGCGATAGACAACTGAAGCGAACGAATACAACATTCGATCCATAGTTTAATTGATCTGAACCTCAGAAGCCCTAATCCCTAACTCCAAACCCTAGCCCTAGCCATGAACTGCCATCAGGTGCTGACCGGAGCCGTGAATTCGGGCGACAACTGCTATAGCGTTGGTTCAGTTGAAGGCATTCCGTTTGTGGCGTACAGTTCGGGCTGTAATGTAGTGATACAGTCGTCGGACCTGAAGAGAGTACAGATAATTGCGGGCATTCTTTACGGCAATATTCAAGTAAATTGTCTCGACTGCTCGACAGACGTCGGGAAGATTGGCGCCGCCTATGGCCACAAGATTTATGTCTTCGAACCGACGCCTCTTCTACAGCAGGTGTCGGCGCATAGACTGGACTACAAATGGATACAAACGGCTTGTGTTGAGACTGACTCTCCCGTTAGTGTCATCTCTTGGAATCTGGAGGGGAATAAACTGCTGACCGGCGGACAAACGATTCGAATCTGGCATTTGTTGACTCCTCCGGTGCCGACGGAAGGCAATGATATATATCTGAAAACCGATACAAACGAAAGCAATAGAGAGAAAGAGGCGGACAGTAGTCAATGGCAGAGCGTTTGGCACTGCACGACCTCAACACCCGTCCATTTCCTTCGTTTCTCACCCGACGGCACACTGTTTGTCTCGGCCGGAAAGTCGGATCGTTTGGTGAAAATATGGTTCGAAAGCGCCGCCAAAAACAGTGCGATAACCAAATCAGTGCTCGGAAGGGCTCAGGAGAACGGCTGTCAACAACATATTCAACAATCTCTGAATGAGAGCACAATTGAAGTCGATTTTTCATTCATATATATAGCACATCCCAGAGCCGTAACAGGGATTTCGTGGCGCAAAGTGAGTAAATACCTGCCGCGCGGGTCAGTGGCCAATATGCTGGTGACCTCCTGTCGGGACAATATTTGTCGCCTTTGGGTCCAAACACTTCTTCCTGAAGACGGTTTAGTCAACTTAAGTCAAATCGAAGGCCTTTCCAATTATGTGATTCCAAGGGCACAAACCCAACGACACCGGCAGAAGATTATGCAGAGACTCAAACAAATGAAGTCTTTGAGTCAATTCAAAAAGCGACAACAGGTGACCACCGATGACAACCACTTGACTGCCGGTCCCATCCCTACCCTTCCGAGCACTTACAGTGAACACGACTTTCACAGTTTTGGTATTCACGGCACAGCTATGGCTCCGGGACTGCACTTCCATCTGACCGCCAGTATTAACGCCGAAACTGACATTCCGTTAGTGCCGAGTCTGTCGACCAACGTGAACGGCACCGACAGCTCAACTAAACCCAGTTTTGTCATCCATTGGCTCAACAATAAGGATATGTTTTTCACTCAATCGGCGGAAAAAATATTACACGAAATCAGTCTTAAGATCATTCAAAGCGAATCCGCTTTAGCCCAAAGCGACGTCGGGAGTGACAGCGGAGAGGCTGACGGCGCCGACACTGACGAGACTGACGGCGCCAGCATTAATACGGCCGAATCGAACAGGAGATTCAGGAAACACATAACCCAAACGACCAAAAAAAGTTCAAAACATTTCAATAAAGCCTTATCTCACGACGAGGTCGAACAGGAAGACAGCGGTCCGGCCGCCAGTCGACAGAGCTTTCACACGACTTCTTCGTCGAATTCTTTAGCTACAGAATTGAATGCATCGAATGTCACAAATCAGACCCAATTGGGAGACCTTTTAGATCGAAAACTAGAAGCTTTGATAAGGGAATGGCATCTCAACTCTGACCTTCTCTTTAGTATTCATCCCTTAGACGGAAGTCTTCTCGTTTGGTAAGTCTTGAGTTTTTATGTCTGAAAAGAATATAAAAATATTTGCAAACAATTAAATGACAATTAGGTTAATTGAGTGGTTGGACGAGTCGAGCCCCAGTTCCTTCCGTCAGCCGCAGATTAGCTTCTCGTCGCGCATACCCAACGCCATACCTCTCGGAGACGCGGCCACAATGTCCCACAACATTGCACTTTATTCCCCGAACTTCTATCTGGATCTGAAGTCAGCATTTTTGCCCAACTCTTCGTCGCATACGTCAGACATTCACTCGAAAGACAAGTTTAATAAAATAAATTCAATAAAAGCTGAGTCGACGACAATGGCTGTCCAAACGCCGATTGTTTGTATGTTAACCAAACATATAAACGGATCGTTAAATCTTTGGAAATTGGGTTTCGGAGAGGGATCTCATTTTACACAAGTGTTGAGTATTAGTCATTCCTCCCGAGTCTGTGGCCATCGCTTTCGGGTTAACGACGTGACCTGTCATCCAGTATTGCCATTACTTCTAACCACTTCTCACCACAATTTGCCCGGAATTTGGCCAATCAATGAAGAAACGCCTGATTCGTCACTCACTGCTTCTCCGGTCGCTTCTCCCAGTTCTCCCAATTATGGCCTTAAAGCACATGGACTGCAAAACACGGGCTTCTGTTCGGAACTGATTCTTTGGCGCGTAGACCCGGTCGGACCCCTTTCCAAATCAGGTGGAGTTACAGAATTGGCGCGAATTAATTCGCTTCAATTGTCAGCCTTTTCTAGCGTCGCATGGATTCCAACACTACTCCCGAGCACTACCATCGGTTCGATATCGAACTCTCCCAGTGCTTGCTTTGTGGCCTCTGACGGCAAACAGTTGCGTATATATCAGGCCGTAATCGATGCGCGAACACTCTTGGCTGAGGTCTCATCGGCTGAACGCAAGTCTCGAAAAGGAGATATAAGTCCTTCGATTAGTGACGATAGCACTTCTTCAGAAGCGGGTCAGTACAGGCATGTGGTCAGGGATTCATTTAAGATCGTGAGTCTGCAGTCGACCGCACGGCCCGGTTGTGTCCTCGAACTAAACGCCATATCAGATGCGGTTCACGACTGGAAAAATACGCAATTATTGCACGTATTTCAGGAACAGCTCATTAGAGGCGACAGTTCTGATGCCTATCAGTCCTGGAATGAGAAACAGAAGAACCAGAAAGGCTTAGCCGACGCCAGTTTGGGGGCTGTCGTTGACCTGAGACACAGCGCTGTCTTCGAAGAACCTTTTTATTTGGTGGTAATTGAGAAGAATGAAAGCCAACAGTCAGTGCTCCACATGTGGCGTCTTATGATAGCCTCTCAACCCCAGTCAGAGGCCAATAAGTATTCGTACGTTCCGGACAGTAATATAATTCAAGACAATAGCGATCACTCGAATACGTCTTCGCGAAGCAATTCTCCAGATTTGAGCCAAAGGACAGAAAAATTGTCGCAAAACCAAAACCCAAACCAAATCCAAAATCATTCGAATATTGTTTCGCCGCTTAGAATAACAACAGAAAAGGTTTGCACTCAAGTCCTCTCTTTGCCTCCAGAGGTCGAAGTGATTCACGCGACTCCGGCCGCCGGACATCTCAGTTCCTCAAACATATATCCGGCCTGTTTTGCGCCCTACCTAATAGTGACGGCCTGTAGTGACGGCAAAATTCGCTTTTGGAGATGTGGTCCACAAACCTCTATTGATTCGAATCAGAAAATTGGCTATAATTGGGTTGAGTGGGAAATGATGATGAATAAGGAGTACTTGAGTGCGTTCGAGGTGCCCGGACTTCCTCTCTACGTTTCCTGTTCCTATAGCGGTCGGGTTGCCTGTGCTTACAAACAGGGCCAGTCGTTCTCTCGGCCTAATTCACGTAATCAAAGCCAACGGTATATTAACGTAACGCTCGCTATAATCGAATGCGAATCCACCGGCGGTTCCGAATGGGTATTGGAGGACACGATTCAAATAAAGAACATTCCTTTACCTCAAACCGATCTGAACTTAGGCATTGAATTGGAGCCTCTCGTCGACACAACCCTTAGAAACAAATGGACTTCAAATACATTAGTCAACCGATTGATTGGCAATGGAGACGAACACATGACTGAACACAGAGGCGCTAATAATATACAGCGTTTGCTGTCTGTGCCCTCATATACGACAATGCAGTCGCTTAAGAGAATAATCTCAGAGAAGGGAAATCAGTTTACATTATCTCAAAAATCTTTAGTACAACTCGATTGGGTGTCCACTGAAGATGGGTCTCATGTGCTGACAGTGTCGGCCGGTTCGAAGATAACACTCTTCACTCCCGTATCCACAGACATAGCTCAGGCCAACCTTCAGGCTATGAAGACCTCTGAGAAGATAATAACCGCTCCATCGAATCGAATGCTCCTAAAACAGGCCTCTTCTATGGCACCGATCACCCGAATCGAGGAAATTCGATGGATGACTCTCCGCTCTACCGATTTGGTCACTGCCGATGGTTTGCCACCACTTCCTATGCAGTTGTCGTGGGTTAGGGACGGAATACTTGTCGTTGGAATGGATAACGAAATGTTGATTTTCACGCAATGGAAAAGCAATTGTTTGTCCGATTCGATTGAGTCGTCGATTGAAATAACCGAATCCCGAGTTTTGACGGAACGGGAACTGTTGACTCACGCACAGGAGTCGTCACAACTTCGATTGCCTTCTCATCCCAATGCTGTTCCTCGATCTCCGTCTATCAATAAGTTGAGCACCGGATTGAATAATGAGCACAAGAAGAGTTCGGGTGCTCGACAGGCAGAGCAAAGCGCCCAACAAAGCGAACCGAATATTTCAAATTTGTCTCATTTGCCTGACTTTGGTATTTTTGAGACGAGTCGACTCGCGTGTCCTGTTTTGCCGCAATATCATCCAAAGCAGTTGATGGAACTGTTGGCATTCGGTAAGATATACCGCGTTCGGGCCATTCTCGGCCATCTGGTCGCCTGTCTCTGTTCGATGAACTCAATGAAGAACTCTTTACAATATCCACAAAGTTTTGGACAAAGTTTTGAAAAGCGAAGCGATTCTGAACGAAGTCCTCGATCATGGATGCGCTCAAGAACTCTGTCAATGGCAGCGCCCACTTCTCCGCACCAGCAGAACAGTCCTCACGATTCGGAAAATTTTCCGGTAATTGCAGAAGAAGTACAGTTAGACTACACTGAAATCACTTCCATCCGACCCCTTCCGCTTTACGCTCTGATCGAAGCGGACGATAGAAACGAATTTAAACCAAATGACAAATCCTTAGACGAAGAGTTAGATTACGACAATCTGTTTGATTCGAATTTCAAAACACAAGTCGAGGAGACGTTGGATCAAATTCTAGGCAGAAGTGCATTCAATTTCAATACTAAACCGAAAAAGTCTTCGCATGAGAAGGATATTACAAACTTCGGGCAAAGACAGGCCCGCATTCTGACCAAACTGTTGACACACTCGCATCTGCCCGGCCTTTCAAGTCTGGATCAAATGCATTTACTAGCTTTGGCCGATTCGATCGCCTCTTTTAACCCGAATGCCAACAAAAGTTGTGCAATCGATGAGATGAGTGGGAAAGACGATTCGGGCACTGATTCGACTCATTTCGACAATTCTATAGTTTCGGCCGACTCTCTCGACAACTGCGGACTTCGGTTTTTGTTGACAATGCGACAGCACGTGTATCTGCTTCGATGTCTTCCATTGGTTCAGCGCAAACACCTTCAAAAGGATGGTTTAGGCACTCATAACATCGTTTGGGCTTTTCATTCCGAAACTCAGGAAGAATTGGTTCAATTGATTCCTTCGATACAGAAAGACAATGCAAATTGGAGTGAATTGAGGGAAATAGGGGTTGGCTTTTGGGTCCGGAATAATGCATTGTTGCGCAAACTAATTGAGAGATTGGCAAAAGCGGCGTTCCTTAAAAACCAGAATCCATTAGATGCCGCTCTCTTCTACTTAGCCATGAAGAAGAAATCACTGGTTTGGGGGCTCTTCCGTTCGGTTCAGGACAGGAAAATGACTGACTTTTTCCAAAACAACTTCAATGACGACAAGTGGAGGAAAGCGGCGCTAAAGAACGCGTACGCACTGATGGGCAAACAGCGCTTCGCACACGCGGCCGCATTCTTCCTGTTGGCCGGTTCGGTCTGGGATGCGGTAGAGGTATGTCTGTCAAAACTGGACGATTTGCAGTTGGCCATGGTTGTCATTCGGCTCTATGAGGGCGACATCGAAACAATTCCGGAAAATCTAAAGAGACTTCTATTTCAAGAAGTGTTGGGCAGAAGAAAAGACGGTTCAGACTATAAGCCCTGTAACGCACACCCGGACCCGTTCCTACGAAGTATGGCTTATTGGATGCTTCAGGACTACAACACAGCCCTCACTACTCTCCTTGAAATAGATGTCGGGACCAGTCATCCCAAGTACTCGAACAACGACATCAATTCGGACGGTCTGAGCATAAGTCCGAGTGTTTTCAACTTTTATCTCTATTTGCGAACTCAGCCGTTGATCGTTAGGCGACAGTTCGCTCAAACGGTGAGAGAAAAGAAGGAACAGTTCGCCAATACCTCCAGAGGTCTGATTCACGAGTCGTCATATGGAAGCGATGCGATCACACCATTCGAGAGAAGGCTATTCTTCTTGACAGCGCATTCGCACTTCCGGGCCGGTTGTCCATCTCTAGCTCTGGAAGTGTTGTCAAGACTGCCGAACAGAATAGAGACCAACGATCGGAACGAAAGCGATTCGTTCTCTTTCGAGGCAAACGACAAGCAATCGAAGACAATAACTACCGGTTCTCTTCCAAACGGAGATATAGTCCAAAACGCGTTCGATTGGTCCGCCCCCACCACTGCTCTCGACCCCATCGATACCTCCGACTTCCAGTTCTCAGTCGAGCCCTGTTCTGATGACGAAGAGAGCACTGGAGGGCTTGAAATGAATTTGAAAGACGTTTCGAGCGAACAGCAAATTGAAGATCAAAACAACAAAGAAGTAAAACTCGATATAATGGCCCAACAGTTGAAGTTTATCGCATGTCTTAAGATTCTGATGGAAGAGCTGAGTACATTGGCCACAGGCTTCGAAGTGGACGGGGGTCAGCTCAGGTATCAGTTGTATGTGTGGCTCGAAAAGAGTGTTCAGGCGTTGAAATTGATTTGTAATTATCGCACATTTTCGATGAGACACATGACTGACGACAAACAAACCAACTCTTCGTCAATGATTTTGGGAAATTCCAATGAGATCTCGCCCTCAGATCGCGTCACACCTCGCGGTTCACATTCAGAGGCCAGTGGTATAACTGAGTCTAAGCCATCACTTCATGAGATACTATTGGCCGACAAAATGGATTTTGAGGCCAAATTAGACCGATCTTCGCGCAGGAAGTTATGGCTCACCTCGAATGAGGCACTAATGCGAACTCTATTGAGCTATTGTAGTCTACACGGGGCTCACGGCGGGGGCCTCTCATTAGTTCGAATGGAACTGATTCTACTGTTGCAAGAGTTACAGCAGGAGAGGTCACAACAGCAGCTCTTGTCGCCACTGCCATTCCCGACCACTTTACCGCTATTGGCCGCGAGCGTCGCCTGTCAGAAGACGGTGATTGCGGACCCGATACGCCATTTGCAAGCTGTCACTCACGACATTCTTAACACTGTTTTAGACATGAATTCCCCTCCACTGACGGCAACTCCGAATTATTCATTGATTTATGTGTTAAGAGATTTGGGAATATCTTTGTCTTCGTGTATATACCAGTCATTATGCGATTCCGATACTATCACTTCGAAGCCAGGGGTCACTCCCAGAGACGACTTAACCCAATCTGTTGTCTATCAGAACACACACCTATTGGCCGGACATCAAACCGTTCGCCGAAATGTTTCGGCGGCTTCTGAAGCAAATGAAACGCTAACTCCGATTACAGCACCGAACAAATGGCCGGGCGTTCAGTCACTGCGAGCACTACTGGCGCGCGACAAAGACGAAGACTCACCCAAATTGCATACTTTGCTCTGCGAGGCCTTTATTGCCGTTTATTTAAGTCAACTGATCTACTCATCCGCGGCCTGTGATTCGTATGTATTGTACCGATTGATAGGAATGGACTTCAAAGAAGCCAATTGGGCGGAACTGTTTGGCGGCGGCGCTAAGAAACTAATACATGTGGCGACGGGTGCGGTCTCTCAGGCACCGGCGCCCTCATCGCAGGCCAACAGCGAAGAGGCGTCGACTGAGAGCTCTTCTCTCGACTTATTCAACACTTTATCGAAACAACGAATGAAACTTCATATGAAAATACTTCAACAGTTGAGCCAATCAGACAAACCCATAGCTCCGCCGAACATCAAAGAGGACAGACCCACATATCGGGAACAGTTCATTCCTCCGCAGACGTCAATGATTTCGTATTTGATGTCAAAACCTATACTTCCGGACGAAGTGATTCATCTCGACTACGACTCGAGTGAATCGGTTCAGAGCGAAGACGACGGCAAAGACAACATGGATTTCGACGACTTGGCTCAGACTGACAGTGTGTTTGCCGACAGTATGGCCGCACACCCGGGAAGTGTCGCCGTTGATGAGAAAAAGATGGAACAGGAGCTCTACGCCTGGGGTCTAATCCGGTTCACAGTTCTTAAACTCGCGAAACACCAGTTAATGCACTTCTTGACTGTCGCCGGAATTGAATTGCCAGACCTTCCGACTATAAGTCCTTTGATTCACTCAGTCCTCAAAGTTCTCAACAGTTGGCAAAAGTCAATGAATGACTATATGAACGAATTCAATGGTCCGCCGCAACACTTCCTGTCCAACACATACGTAGAGACCAGTCGTCAGAGCGGACCCGCAATTCTCAAATACAAATCGCTTTTAGAGCTAAATAACACTCCATTTCGTGATCACAACTCCATAACTAAGGCCTCGAAAAGGCTTTGGAATTATTTGGTTCGACAGGAGAGGGTTCAGGACGTCTTCATTCGGTATATATTCGGAAGACCCAAATCGATTCGAACGCAAATGTCAGACCAGGAAAGTGTTGACGCGTCTGACGCCCATAACCCGGAGCCGACCCGAATCGTGCACAAGGATCAGGAGAACATCAGCGCCTTCTGTATTAACCGAACAAATCACGGATTTGTTGCTATTTCTACGCCTAAAGAGATCCAAGAGATTGATATATCGATGCTCTTAGAGCCGGTGCCCTTCCTCGAGGATGAGGCCGAATACGATATTCTCAATTTGCAGAAGTATTGACAATTCGAATCGAAATTATTTGAAATTAAATAATTAAAATTGATTTTAATTGACAAACAGATCCTCAGAATCTCTGCCTTCAATCGATTACCTCTTAGTACAACATCCGGCCGATCGCCTCCAGTCATCTCCGGGAGGGCTCGCCATTCAATCGTCGGTCATATCTAATGCCAATATCTCCGGCGCTTCTAATGCATCGCAAAACGCAAAGAATTCAATAATGGTTTGTATTTCAAGTCTTAACTCTATATTACTAACTCTGAACCAAAACTATTCTTACGATTCAAAGTCCGAACTCTTTATCTAC
Organism: Belba bartosi; assembly: GCA_034693685.1. Lineage (NCBI taxonomy): Eukaryota > Metazoa > Arthropoda > Arachnida > Sarcoptiformes > Damaeidae > Belba > Belba bartosi. The sequence continues at coordinate 11,125 of JAQFXP010000487.1, forward strand.
TTTTATAACCTTTTATCTACTTTTCCGCTGCTTTACTAACAATCTTAAGGCAAAACATCATTTCCCGGGCAATACTAGTCCCCAATTCTGTCAATACATATTTGAAAGGAGTCGACATGTTTTACAACCGGTGAGTCTGTCTGTCCATTAAATTCGAGCCATTACTGGATATTTAATTCTTTTGTTTCATTAATTCTTTGTTTTGCTTTACTATTATTTATTTAAATTTTGGTATTTTTTAGTTATAAAACATTTGTTTTATTCTTTAGCTAAAACGACATAAGACTGAAGGCGTTCGGCGACTCTGTTCGCACCCAATGTTGCCCTTATGTAAGGCATTTAGAAATTGTATCAAAACTTTGATTTAAACAGTTTTTCGATTGAATTGTTTGCAGACCTTTCAGGATCTCAAGACGGATCAGTCAATCTCTGGGAATGGAATCATCAACAGGTGATCTCCTGTGCCCGGCCGGCCGGCACTTTTGCTAAAGTGACGAGAGTTGGGTTCAACCCCCAGGGGAACAAGTTTGGGGTGACTGACGCCGACGGCAACTTGAGTTTGTGGCAAATCGCCACCACTTCTAATAAGCCATTCTTTGTATGTATTTTTGTATTTAATTTCTTCATAATATAACTAACCAATGAGTTGTGCCTACCTGTGCAGAGTATGCAGTGCCATTCCAAGCAAGCGAGTGATTTCACATTTTTGGGCGCATCCAGTTTGGTGATGACTGCAGGCCAGTCGGCAGACCATAAAAACATAGCGCTTTGGGACACTCTTTTGCCCCAAAAGAAATGTCTGGTGACGTCATTCTGCTGTCACGAACAGAACGGCGCGTCAGCTATACTCTACGCCCCTCTCAACCAAATGCTGATAACTGGAGGCAAAAAGGGAGACGTTTTCATATTTGATATGAGACAGAGGGCACAGAGAGATCGATTCCAAGCGCATGAGTCCGCCGTCAAGTGCATGACTCTCGATCCGGCCGAAGAGTTCTTTGTGACCGGTTCTGCCGACGGAGACATCAAAGTAAGCAACAGTTTGTTGATTCGATTCAAAGCAATGCAACTAATATTTGTTTAAATGATTGAATACTTTTAATACTATTAAATAATATTTAAATTTTTGATCAATTTATTAATAATTGATTGAAAATATGACCAAACATTCAAATGATGCAAATATTTATCAAATGTTTAGGTCTGGGGTTTGGGTTCAGTGCGAATCCTATTCTACTCATTCCCGGGCGAACATTCCAGAAGCACACTATTCCGGAACATAGGAATGGGTGTTTCGCACCTATATGTCGACCAAAACGGGCGACTCTTCTCGTGTGGAGCGGACGGATCAATGAAGTTGAGACAACTGCCCGATCGGGGAATTCATAATATAATTAATACGATTTAAGGCTAACTATAGCCGAACTCTATATTCAATTTATTCGAAACAACTGTTTATCGAAACGAAGACTAAAATACAATTAAATATCATTTTATTCAAGTTTTGTCACTGAAATGATTCAACTAATGACTAGTCATTACTGTTTGTGTGATATTAAAGATTAATTCATTCTATAATCAGAAATCAATTATAAATTTATTTAATATTTTATTTTAGGCATAGAATCAAATTTTGTCATTAAATGTTAAAATAATTGTTGTTTTAATTCAATATTAATTTAAGTATTAAACTTAATTTACAAAACATTTTTCAGTCACTTATTCCGATTACAAATAACTTTTTCTTTAATAAAAAGTTATAAAAATATCAATATATTTGTTTTAATTGAAATGAAATAAATTATTTAATTTAACAAAAATAAGTTTCTGAGAAATAAAATCATTACAAATATTCGATTCAATCTTCTAATAGCATTTTAACCAGTTCTTCGTCAAACAACTGGTTCTCTTCTAATCTATTCGACTGTTTTTGTCAACAAAATTAATTTTTTTCGATTACAAACTTATTAATCAATTTTAATTATTATTTTAATCAATAATAAAAAAGCAAAACATTTGAATAAAGACTAAATGAGTTATCACTTACACTATTCCAATTGATAAGAGTTGGCACGGATTTGATTTTAAAGTCTTTGTGGTTTCGATAACTGTTTTGCGGGTCTTTCCAACTAATAGTCGAAATAATAGACAATTAGATCGAAAGCAAACGAGTCTTGTCTTCAATAACTCACGTATTTCTGTCGCCGACGTAAGCAGTGATGAACACGAAATGGTCGGAAGAATAGGTGTCTTCGGAGAACACTTTTTTGAGGACAGGATCGGCTACATTGCAATCGGGACACCAACTCATTCCCGACTCGTCCTTAGATCCGGTGAACAACAGAACCAATGTTTTGGTTTTGTCGACAGATATGTCTTTAATGGTTTGGAGAAGGGCTTCGATATTGTTGTCAATAATTAATGTCTTCATTGTATGAAAGAGTAGTTAGACTTAGAGTAGGGTTGGAGTGAAATCGATTTCCAATACTATAACTGACTGCACGACCGGTGCGACTGAACGTGACTCGAAAGACAGGTGCGATCGAGAGGTCGAGTGCCGGCGAGTGTGCGTCAGATGCCAACAGTTGGGTCTTGTGCTCAAACACAATGCCTATAGTACTACACAATTAAGAAAAGTTGAGTTAAGGCTAAGAATGAATGAATGAATCGATGAATGAAAGGCAGACCTGAGAGGAGAGGGAGAGAGAGGACGACCTGCAAGTGAGGGCTGAGACAAAAACTGAATTCAAATAATGGTTTGGTTTGGAGAAAGAAATAGTGAAAACGGAGAACAGATTCAGAAAAACTGAATGTAATGTTGGAATTGAGGGGAAAACACCTCCAAAGCACCCAAAGCCTCAATACCTCTATAATACTCTACTCACGACTCAGTACTTCTGGGCTTTATATCAGTAGTTGTGAGCGATATCTACTGACAGCACAGATATGCAAAAAACGGTTCAGCTTTACATTGAAGGACAGCACCGGTAGTTCTGTTGGCTCTGTTGGCTAATGCACTGGCAATACATTTTCGTGCAATTGTCGTACAAAAAGTTTTTACTTATATTCTGAAAGTTTGACTACGATTAGGACGAGTGAGTGCCTATGACTGTGCCTATGACTATGCCTATGCCTATGCCTGTGCATATGCCGGTGCCAGTAGAGCAGTGCAGAAATGTTTGTCAAGTTGTGCTGTTTTGCCTGTTGTGCACATATGCCTCAAATGCCTCTCTATTTCATTCATTCATAGCCTTAGCTCCGACTCCAGACCTGAACGAGCAGTTCATCAGAAGTGATCAGAGATTGCAAACCATTCACTCAATCAGTGCATCGAAAAAGTTTTTGCAAAATAATGGGAAAAAATGGAAACTTTGGATCAATTCGACAAAGACTTAGAAGAAGTTTGCGATCCCTCTCATCGCACCTACACTACCAATGTCTGTGATTTGAATAGAGTTTTATTAAGAGTTGAACTGAAAAAAGTGTATAAAAAAGTTTTGAAACACAATCTGAATGCAGAGGCTGTGAAGAGAGCTCTCAAAAGAGCTCAAACTCGAGAAAGTTGTCCAAAAGTCAAAATGAAAGATACTTTTGGAAAGAGTTGTTCTAATGCTTTGTCGATCAAATCACTAATTAAGAGTCGTTTTGTGCAAAGTTTGTGCTCTTTATTGGTGTTAGTGCTGACCATATATGTCAACCGATTGGATCACTTCATGTCAAGTCGTTGTGCGATCGCAAACAACTACTTTGTAATGGAAATGACTCGTCCGGTCACTGACTGTAAGATTTGCTCTAATGTCGACCGCTTTCTCATTCTGGAAAACACGACTAAAGCCGAGTTCGCAAAGTATGTCTATTCTGGTCAACCGATTCTGGTTCGCGGCGCTACTGACCATTGGTTAGCTCTAAACACATTTAGTTTTGAGTTTTTCCGTCGAATCTATTCGGAAACTCCCGACGCGTACGACAGTGTCGAACACGAGTGTCAGTTCTTTCCCTTCAAAACCGAATTCAGTCGTTTGAGTGAAGTCTTTGCAATGTCTGATGAAAGGGTTCGGATGAGTCGACACGACTCCAAGCCCTGGTATATCGGATGGTAAGTCAATTAAGCTGTTAATCAGAGCCAATGCAATCTATTGCTCTCTCTTCGCCACAAATTATAGGAAAAGTTTCAATTTTGTGCACATTTTATATGCATTTGTAGTGCTTTAGCAGTAATTCAGTAATTTCTGCGATTTTATGCTATTCTCTAAACACTTTTAGTTGAGTTAAGGGGTGTTTGACGTCTCGCAGCAGTGGATGAATCGCTCTTTTTGCACATTTCCACTCTTCGTCTAACGTTCCCCAAAGTCCTGATGTAATGAATTTCCTTTCGATGATCGGCACAAAAATGTGCCCAAAAACGGATGCTTTAGTTGTCTGTCGGAAAACTTTTGTAATGTTTTGTCTTTTTTCAATCCACTGTCCCTTCTGTCCCCCGCTTTGAAACTATACTTAAAAATAGTAATACTTTTCTAAACCAATCACTCGAACAAAGCATTCATTAAAATTCGACCAATTTTTGCCATTTTAGGAGTAATTGTAATCCAGAGATCGCAAGCATTTTACGCAAACACTACGAGAGACCTACTTTCCTACCGGACGACTCAGAATCAAGTGCTATTGACTGGATCTTTATGGGCTATTCCGAAATTGGTGCCAGCATGCATGTAAGTAGATAGTAGGGGAGAGAGGGAGAGAGAGAGAAACAACACAAACAGACGCTTTCAATCAGTTCTGTGGCTCTAAAAAGCATTTTTGTTACTCTGTTTCCGGTTCAGAGTCTGAGTCTACAGTTTAAGAGCACATCATTGCGTCTCTAAAAAAGTTACATTTTTTAAACACATGAAACATATTATCGATACGTAGTTTGAAAACGGAATGTGCAAGGCATTATTTGAAACAAAGTTTCTCCATTAGAAAATTCCAGCTTTTAATGCGTTATATTTAAAAAGCAATTTTGACTTTTCTCTTTCATAATTAAGGTTTAAATTTATGTCAAATATTAAAGGAATAACTGAACGGAAATTTGCTTTTATTCACGTCATAGCAATAAAAATGCTTTTTATAATACAATATAATTATCGAATATTTGAATAAAAATAAAATGTAGCTAAACCTGTACAATGCAAAATAGCTCGATTACGTGCAGAGGCCTTCATGGCAGGCACAGATATCTGGCAGCAAGGACTGGCATTTGTTACCACCGCCTGAGTGTGAAAGAGTGTGTAAACCCATTAACATAACAGTCCAAACGGGAGAAATAAGTACGTGAGCTGTGATTCTGACGATTAATCTAATACTAATTCTGTGCAAATGTTTACAATATATTACATAACACTTGTGTTTAATTTGCAGTTTATAGCAAATAAATTGTTTAATATATTGCACTTTTTGCACATAATTGCTATTTATTTGTTTCCAAATTATTATTGATTTAAACATTTTTGTAATAATTTGTTTGAATAGTACTGATAGACACGAATCAATGGTATCACGACACCCATATCAACCCAGGACCTATTAGTATTACAATTGGATCCGAATACGACTAGTTCTCACATTTCTTTGACATTTGTTGTAAATGTTTTTTTATTTTATTATTTATTTATTTATAAAATTTTATATTGTTTTTAGTTTTTTTAATAGAAATTTTTATCTAATAAAACGAAATTCAATTTAAGTATTTTTTTTAATTGGAGTTTTGAGTACAATATATACTTTGTATAGAATTTTTGGAATTCAGGCTATTGTTAAAAAAATCGGAAATCAGTTCAAAGTTGAGATTTATAGTAATTTTCTGACACAATAAGAGATGGCTTTTCATAGATATCAGTGAGTTTTGCACATCCCGACAGTGCCAGAGCCATATCGAGTTCTTTTCGCAATATAGTGAACACTTCCTCCACTCCATTCACTCCCTAATTGAATGAATAGAAAAATCCAAAATATAGGCAATTGTCCTAAACTTTTACCGGAAGTCATATTACATCATAACTGAGTCCCCATAGTATAGGTCTGCCAATGAATACGGCTCTGGCACCCAATCCCAGTGCTTTGATTACCTAATCAACAAATAAATTACAGTATGTTTAGTATTTTTGATGTTTAGAATACTGTATAAAGAAGAGGAAAGTAATTCAAAACAAAATCGAATACTTTTTAGATTAAAATTCTAAATAATTTTGGTTAAGATTTAAAGAGATTTTTATTTAAAGCACATGTAATCCGAAAGACTGTCGCTCTGATGACAGTCCGTTCATCTGCTTTACTGCAGATGCGGATAGACTTAAATAACTAATAGAAAAGTAGAAAAGATGTGAAAAATGTTTGGCTCACATCAGTGCCTGTCCGTACGCCTCCATCCAAATAGACTTCACATCTATTTTGAACGGCAGTCACCACTTCCGGTAGAGCCTCGATCTGATAGAGTAACACAAACAGCACGTGTTGTCAGTGTTTTAATTAATTATGTTATTCTCAAAGCAAATAGAGAATAGCTCACAGTGGAGGGCACACCGTCAAGCTGTCGGGCCCCGTGGTTCGACACCAGAATAGCAGACGCGCCATACTTTAGGGCTAATAAGGCGTCCTCTCGGGTCAGGATTCCCTTTAAAACAAGCGGTAACTTAGTTATTGACTTAAGCCATAAAACGTCTTTCCATGTGAGGGACGGGTCGAACAGTGAGAGCGCGTATTCATTCAAACCCGAAGACGCTTTTGTCGGAGAGTTCTGTATTGAATCCGATTGAGCGCCGCCTTTGTCGAAGTTGGCCATTCGGAGGTGTGGCGGCAGATGGAACCGATTTCTCGCATCTGCAAACCGCTGTCCAAACATCGGAGTATCGATTGTTAGTACCAGTGCTTTGAATCCACTCTTTTCTGCTCTTCTCACCAGTTCTTTCGTAACCTTTCGGTCTCTATATATGTAGAGTTGAAACCATTTGATGCCTTTCGGGGCAGCGATTGCGACCTGTTTTGCAGTTAATGTTAATTTTGTTATATTTTAATATTGAATTTAAATGCTTTCTATTATTTGTTGCTTACTATCACTAAATTACTAGAAATATTACAGTAATGGAGAGAATTATTTTATTAAGCAAAATTTAAAAACCTCATTTTGAAAATAATCGTAAGCTAAATTAACTTAATTAATTTTAAATCTAGTTTAAATTTGATTATTTTTGATAAAATAATAACAAAATATTAATTTAATAATTAATAATTTGATTGGCAATGATAATTTATTTAATTTTAATTAATTTACCTGGCTAAAATTGAGAAAGTTTTTTATTCTTTAAAAATTAAACTACTGTAAATTAAAAGAAACTTTAAGGGTATTTATTATTCTTAGCGAAACTCATATTTTAGATATGCTTTTTTAAAATCGAACTTAGGCAAGAAAACTTACAGCAGCCAGGTTATTTAAAAATAGAGATTCAGAATCATTCATCTAGTATTAAAAATTGGCATTTATTTAACGAAAAGGTGCTAATAATTCGAACTTTTTTAGCGTTATGGCAAAAATTAATATATTTTTCCTTAAATTAGTGCTAAATTTCAAAAACGCTAAAAACGCTATACATATGATGAAATTTTACCTAATTTAACTGGATTTAAACCGGATTTAGTAATAATTTAGGGAAAATGTTTCAGTTTTGGTAAAAAACGCAAAAAATTTGCCAGCTGCTTTCGAGGGCAAAAAATCAAGCAGGAGTATCTTTTCATGGACCATGTGCTAGAAAGAATAAATAATAATTTTCAAAATAAGGAGAATTTTCCCATCACAATTCCTGATAAACAGTAAGTTTCATATAGTACATATACTGTATGTAGCCAACAGCAATGTAGTAAAATTAACTGTTGGCTACATAATTTATATATTAAACTTGCTGTATCATACAAATAATTTATTGTTACCTATTAAGAAAAAAATATGACAAAATAGAAAAAAATTATTACTTGTTTAAAATCATCACAAAGTTACCAAGCTAAAAATAATTATGAGATCAATATATTAAAACTTAAGTCAACCGGAAAAGTGACTCATCAGTGATTAAAAGAGCAAATTTAGTGAACAATGAATTGTCAATAATTATTTAAAAATTATATTGAATATTTTTATTTTTAAGTAGTATTTAAGTACACAACTTAAAAATCGGTTAGAGATCTGATTATTTTTATAGTTTTTAGCAGGGATCGTGAAGGGGTGATTAGGCAAAAATATTCCCCTGATTTTGAAAATTTGGATTTACGCTTCCCCCCCCCCCCTAGCATTTGGTCCGCAAAAAATACCCTTTCAACTTTTTGCTGGTTGCCTTTGGCGGCCGGCAAACTTTTTGTTATTTTTGGCCAAAATTAGGAAATTTTTTCTAAATTAGTGTTAAATCCGGTTTAAATCTAGTTAAAATAACTACATTTAGTTTAAAACTAGTTAAATGAGGCAAAATTTTATTATAAATATATGGATTTTTGAAAAAATGCGTTCCCTATTATAAAGCATAACAATACATTAATATTTTACCTCTTCTATAGAAGTGGTGGCAATAGTGCTCAAAGTCATGATTGTGCCAATCGATTCACACGCTTTCGGATTATAATTAAATTATTTTGAGTAAAAAGTTTGAATTAACTAAAATCAAGAAAGAGTTGCAAACCCTTAGCTGTGGCCGTTTCGCCCAATGGATGAGCCATTCTATGCATAGAAAATATGATTTAGTTTTCCAACAATTCGAGTCAAAAGACTCAAACCTCTGCATAGCTGATGGCGCGGCACAGATAGGAAGGCTTACAGAATGGCCTAAAATAGTTGTCGACAGATCCCGATTACTCACATCACACAAGAATCGGGGCCTTATTCGCAGTCTTGAGAACGCTCTTCGGTTTTCTCCCAAAGTTTGTTCATCATTAGCACCACTTTTGTAGTAATCTTTTGCAGGTTTGGGCAGATATTCGAGCGCATACTTCTCGAAGTCGTCAATACATAACATTTGAGTCATTTTTAGCTTGTTAACTACCTTTTTAAAAATTGTTTAACACCTATATATTTATTTTAAATAGAATTTCTAATATCTAATTTAGTTCTTATCTTTTATTTATAAAAACATTAATCAAAACCAATATTCAGTGATTGAGTCAATACGAAGAGAACTATTTTTCTAATAAGCACTGAATTAATGGTATGAAGTGTTAAATACAAAATAAAGTTTTATTATTATCCAGTGCTCTATGGAATCAGATAAACAAAATATTAGATTTGAGTCGCAAACAAATTGTCAATTAATAAAATATCCACAATTTCAGTTAAGCATTGATAAATTTAATTAGTATTTAATATGTTTATGTTTTATTATGTTTTTATTGATTGGAAATAATCGGTAAAATCCCTCGAAATTGAAAGATCATATATATAAGAATATAAATAACTTTTTAATCTTTTAACAATAAGTCTTTTGGGGTTTTTAATTTACAATTACTAATTGCTAATTTATTAATTAGAAAGTGACTAAATTAAGACAAAATAAAGAACAAACCCAAAACATTTGAAATTAAAATTAGTTCATAGATTAATTTATTTATATTTACTGTACAAATATAAACTAAAATTTATTGCAATTATATTTACATTTTAATTATTTCTTTAATTCATATACATAATGTATATAAACTCATCCATCATTTTAAAGAAATTAATTTATATTTTAACTTCAATAATAGAAGGAATTGAAAAAGTTCAGCAATTTAAGTGATCATGGAAATTGAAGAGGAGGGGTTGACTAAAAACCTAAGGGAGGTCAAGAAAGGAGATTTAGGGATATTACGCTTAAAATCCGTAATAAATTTTTGATTATGATTACTAGCAATTAAATAATACAAATCATATTATTTATATGTGAAACGCATGAGATATTTAAAAAAATAAAATATTTTATCTTGGTGATTTGTAACATAGTAAAATCTTCCAGAAATATTTAGCATAATTATAAAATATTTAAATAATCGAAATTATTTATTGTAAAAACAATTATACATGTGTATCTTAATTTTAAAACAAAAACTAGTACTGCAATTCAATATTTATCAAGCATACAATTTGAACATCCTTGGTTGTTTTTAAACAAATAAATTATTGTAAGCATTACTAACGACATCTGTATTATAGAATATATGCCATAATTCGCTTATTTTATATTTGTTTTGATTCAAACATATTTACAAAGATTCGACTCATTCGAGTCAAACCAAACCAAACCATTAAGTGATATAATGGTCAACATTGAAGGCGAGGCCAATGATGTGATATTAGCGACGGGTGGGTACGACCACACTATTAGGTTCTGGTCGGCCCATAATGGCATTTGTCAGCGCATTGTTCAGCACTCGGACAGTGTCTGTCCATTCATTGATACTATAGATTCGATTTAATTATTTAAATACTAAATACTCTTTGTTTGCATTGATTGATAGCAAGTGAATGCAATGGACATAACGCCCGACCGGCATATGTTGGCCGCCGCGGGTTTCCAACACATCCGGATGTATGAGATAGTGTCGAATAACCCGAACCCAGTTGTCAACTATGAAGGCGTTTCCAAAAACATCACTTCTTTGGGCTTTCATAGTGACGGCAAATGGATGTTCAGCGGAGGAGAGGACGGGTCGGTCAGAATCTGGGACCTGAGGGCCCGTAACCTCCAGTGCCAGCGAATGCTTCAAACCTCGAATCCAATCAATTGTCTGGCATTACATCCAAACCAAACAGAGCTCTATATTGGAGACCAAAACGGAATTATTCACATTTGGGACCTCCAGAGCGGGACTGACAGAAGCGAACAGTTGGAAGTGGACTACGATATCTCCATTCAAAGCATTTCGTATGTTATCTCAAATACATTCAAAACAAATAACTCATTTAATTGATTGAATTGATTGAATTGATCGGATGGTTAGCATCGAGTGTGAGGGCAACCACTTGTCTGCGGTCGACAATAGAGGAAACGCTTATATCTTTGCTCTTAAGCACAATAAAGGCATCGAATCGATGCAAAAGAGACTTAAATTCAAAGCTCACAAAAAGTTTTGTCTGAAATGTCGCTACAGTCCTGACTCAACACTATTGGCAACGGCTAGTGCTGACCAAACGGCCAAAATCTGGAGAACCGCTGATTTGTCTGATTTGAACTCTTTGTCCCAAACGGACGACAGCGCCAAGAAGTCGAACAAACAATTAAACGGTTCCTCCAATTGGCCTAAAGTTGACTCAATTATGCCGGCGGTAGAGCTCAAAGACCCCAATCAGAGATGGGTTTGGGATTTAGGCTTTTCCGCCGATTCTCAGTTCATTATAACGGGTTTGGAGCCGAAGTTGAGTTCTTTAAAACATTTGAATTAATTGAAAACAATTTCAATCAAACGATAGGTTCGTCCGATAATAGCGCCAGACTTTGGAACGTATTTTCGGGAGACGTGAAGCGGGAATATAGTGGACACCAGAAGGCCATTACAGCCCTCGCCTTCTCTGATGCTTTAGTTTAGTATTGATTTTAGTGGTCATTAAGTGATTAAAAATTGTTTTATTGTTTATATTTTTGGTAAAACTTATTTCATTACATTATATGTACAGAACATTGTTATACGGGTTTAGAAACTCTTATAAAATATATTTACTGTAAATACAAACAGAAATAAATTTCTAAAATATGAAAATACGTAAAAATGTTTCGAAATAATCATTCGACTCATTCGAAAGTTGTGCCACAATTAGGACAACGTCTTTGTCTTAACGCTAAGAATGAGAACCGATTTAGTGATTATTTATTTGTTTATTAGAAAACAAAGTAATGAATGAATACCTAAACAGCAAAGTATTCCCAACGGAAAGAATAGAAGACAACAAAGGATTCCCAAACACGTGAAGTCTTCCTCAAGTATTCCGACCTTTGGTTAGACATAGAATAAAGTGATTAGTCATAGCACAGATAGCACTGATAGCACTGATAACATACCCGACAGGCCGGACACGAGCCGATGAAGATTACAGTTTGTTGTGGAACTGTTTGGACAATAGTTCCATAATTCGATTGAAACATATTTGGGTTCGCATTGATTGGCATTTGAGTGAATGCAGGCATCGGTTGACTGTATATGTGCTGCGAATCGCTCGGAACAGCATTTATGCCATTAATGGTTGGGTTCGGTATATAAGCTGTCATTCGGTTCAACAAAACGTGTCATTCAATCGATTAGTAATCAATTAATTTAAAAGTAATTACAATTTGAATCCGCAAATGGCGTATAAGGCGGGGGTGTTATCGGGTATTCGGTTGGGTCTGGACTGAGGTTTGGGTCCAGACGTTGGTATTGGTATAGATTTGACTTTTGGTCATTCATTTTCTCCAATAATTATTAAAATTCAATATTTGTTTTACTTATAAAATATAAAATCAAATTTAAAAAACAAATGAAATGAAACCAAAAGTTTTGACAATAAAAAGTAAACAAATATTCAAAACATTAATTAAATGGATTCACGCAATACAGTCAATACAGTCAATGCAATCATCGATTCGATTCACTTTTATATCAAAAAGAGCTCACTTTTTGAATTATTTTTATTACAGTATAAACTCGATTTTAGCATATTGGATTATAGTAAATCTCGATCTTATTAAGATTATTCCCCTAGCATTATTTATCCCCCCTAGCATTTGGTTCGCGAAAAGGTACCCCTCGACTTTTGGAGGGGGGGGGGTACCTAACCTAACCAATTCTATTGTCAATTAAATAGTGTTTTTAATCAACATTACATAAAACAAACAAAATATACTATGTTGAATTATTTTTTTAAAACAGTTGAAAGAATTTCTATGTTAGTTTTAACCACCAATGGCGGTTTTCTGGCTCTAATGTTCTCACAAATTATTTTAATAAATAAAATTTGCAATTTTGTGCTAGATTGGCATGGTGAGAATAGTTTAACAAAAACTTTGCAAACGAAACAAATCTAATACAGTCCAACCCGCTTAAAACGAACAGCTTGGTTCTGCTAAATCCGTTCGTTATAACTGGGATTCGTTATATACGACTATAACTTAATATATATTTTTATTTCGTTCGATAACTACTGTTCGTTATATGCGGGTATTCGTTATAAGCGGGTTCGTTATAAGTGGGATGGACTGTATATAGAATTTATAAATTTAAAATAAATAATAATTTTAGAAAATGTAATAAAATGTATAAAAATTAAATCATAAATATTTAAAAATTAAAAATTAAATTGGGAATTGAAAATATTTATTCTAATAATTTGACTCAAACTAAAATATAACTAAAATTAACTTTTCAATTTCAAATCATTATTTTGAATTACTCTTCAATACAATTCTATTGAAATACTTGAAAACATTATTGTATAGAAAACATATTCTGAACTTTGAATTCAATTACTATACTTTGAGAATCTTATGGAAGAATTAATCAATTTTGTGTTAGTCTTGAAAATTCAATTAAATGACACTGTATGCTGGGAATGGTATGGTATAGAATGGTATGGTATGGAATGGAATGGCATAGTTAGATGGAGTGCTGTATAACGATAAAAGCTGAATAACTTTAGGTGAGGTTGGCTGGCTGAAAGCAGACTTATAAAAAAGTCAATCTTATATTTAACGACTAACAGTGTATATAGTATATTTCTCTATCTCTACTTAAATTTATTTTGAGATTTATTAAGAAAAAAATAATTTGAAGCAATAAAATTCAGATGTTATTCAACAAACTCTAAGTGTTTTAGATACAAGAATGTTCAGATGGCAAAATGAAATATGACAAAAATATCTTTAAATAAGAAATACAGTAAAAAATTAGTTTAGAATACTAAAAATTAACGTTGACTTTATTAAACTTTTTTAAAAACTAGCTGTAGTATTACTTAGAAGATCGGTCAAAATAGAGGAATGATTAGAAAAAAATATCTCACAAAATCTTTAAGTAATTACAATGCAATTTATTCCAATTAACTAATCGGATTTAACAACTAATAATATTTCGGAAAAATCTTCAAACTAAACTAAACTTTAAAATAACTTATATATGCCGGAACTTATTTTTTTATAATTAAAGAATTCAATAATGATATTCTCACAATGATATGTGATCTATTCAATAACAGTTTAGATAAAAATTATTTTTCTAACTACTGTATAATCAATAATGCACTAGGCTACACTAGGCTACAGACAAACTAAATGAGATACTTTAATTATTTTTCACTAACACTTACAAATATTAAAGAAGAATTAATATTTAAATGAAATATTTATATAAACAATTATATTGTGACGGAAAATGACATTTAAAATATATAAACACGATTTTCAGATTGTTATAAAAAGTACTCGGATATACTGTAAAGTGGGGTCTATTTACAAGCTGTTATAATTTAGTACAGTTTAGTTAAAAGAAACTTCTGGTTACTCTTTTATAAAAGTAAAATATTTCAGAATTGGTTATTTATTTCTAAAAAAATTGCAGATTTTGTAGAAACCTTTAAGTGTTTTTTCCAATTATTAATTTTGTTTAAATATGTGTATGTTTTAGTGAAAAAATTATTAAAATATGTTATTTAGTTTGTCTGTAAATTAAGTATAAAATTCGTAAACTGTAAGAAGATATTGTATTTTTTAATCATGCATAATTTTTAAATAATAAAGTTAGAAAAATATTTTCTGCGTAATCTACTATCAATATTATATTGCGATATTATATTATAAGAATTAATCTTGATTACAATGATTTTTAAAAATAAACATATTTCGCGAACTTCCAACATGGCCCTTATAAGAAAATTTGTCGACCGCTAATGATAAATTATAGGAAAAAAAGAAACCTTTTTGTAAATCAAAAGCTATTGAAGATAAGTGCCAAATTTTAAAAGCAAGAAAGATTTTTAGCTTATTTTATCTTTTGAAGCCCTGTTTAAGCTCATAATTTGATGAATTCATAACAGTTTGTATGACAGGTTGTGTGAATTAATGACGGTGTTTTTCTGTTACACCAAAAGTTTTTAAAATCTTAATTATTTATTTCATCTATATTAGTTTTAATAACATGGAATTTACTGTAATTAACAAAGTAAGTTAAAATTAACTACCAAAAAATATATTACTAAATATATTTGTTATAAGAAATTTAGACAAATATTAATCTGTTTACATGGGAAACCATTATAATTAAACCATGATATAATAGTAAATCGTGCAAAAAAAATTTAATTGCAATATTGAAAGAGATATGCACAGTGAAGCACAAGTGAAAATTTTATGTTAAAATGGAAAGCGTAATTTTCGTATTGAAATTGTACCTTGCTTATGTGTATTCACATATACAGTATAGTGTGTTGTTTACTTTAAAAATAATATCACTTTATATTAAATCTTAAATTACTCTAATTACTTGAATAACTTGAGTCATTTGCGATTTTTTGATAGCATGCTAAAAATCTAAATCAAATTTTAATACTATTCTGTAGAAGTTTTGGTTTTCAGTCCAAAATAGCTTTATCTTCTCAGTTAGACCCCCGGCACCATCTTAACTTAAATAAAGTCAAAGTTTAAAAACTTTAACTTGATTATTATATACTTAAATCCTTAAACTTTAAAACATGAATCAATTTAAGTTTAATCGATTTAATAAATTGATTAAACAATCTTGAGACTGTTTTTTAACCTCTTCTCATGTGAAATTGTCTCAATTTATTTGAATAATTTGTTTCTAACGCTGAACTATCATATATTATGTTGGCTCTATCACGTGAGAAAGTCATCTAGCAGTCATCCGTGGGCTTCACTGGTTATGCATGTTTAAAAATACAACAATTTCTTATGATATATTTATTTTAAAAATTTATTACAATTACAATATTTATATTATTTTTATTAGAGTGTTAATATAATTATTAATATATTTTGGTAAATTTAACTTTTAAATAGCTTTTACTTTTTACCAGGGGTTGTGAAAGGGGGTATCAGCCAAAAATCCCCCCCTGATTTTGAAAATTAGCACTTATCCCCCCCTAGCATTTGGTCCGAGAAAAGGTACCCCCCTCGAAGTTTTGCCGGCCGCCGAAGGCGGCCGGCAAATTTTTCGGGTTTTTTGCCCAAAATTAGGAAATTTTCCCTAAATTGGTGCTAAATCCGGTTTAAATCCAGTTAAATTAACTAAATTTAGTTTAAATTCGGTTTAAATTCAGTTAAATTAGGGAAAATTTCATCACAAATATATAGGTTTTTTGAGCGTTTTTGGAAAAATCTCTCCCTGATTCCCCCCTAGGTTTTTGGCCAAAATTTTGGGGAAAATCTCCACCCTGATCCCCCCTGGATCGGCCGACCTTCACAAGCCCTGCTTTTTACTGTTGTTTAATTTTGTGCAGAATTTATTTGAAACCAATTTAATTAAATTTACAATTAATTCAGGAATCGAGAAGGGAATCAATCAAAAATTCGCCGAATTTTTTGTCCAAATTTTCCCTAGCATTTGATCCGAGAAAAGATACCACCTCAATTTTTTGGTTTATTGACCAAATTTGGAAAATTTTTCCTGCATTGGTGCTAAATCCGATTTAAATCCAGTTAAATTAGGCAAAATTTTATCATAAATATATAAATTTTTGAGCGTTTTTGAAAAAATCTCTCCCCTGATCCTCCCTGGAAAGATCCCTGAATTAATTAAATTGAACAAAAAATTTATAGAAAGATTTACTATTTATTAATGATTTAAAAAAATTAGGAACAGTTTAGCCACACCTGTCCGCCGCGGCTTATGTCATTGTTTTGAGTTCTTTTATTAGGTATTAACACAACTTTTAAAAAATATTGGAATATTTATTCGAATGCTTTCAATTAATTTTGTAAGAGAAAGGTCCAGTTTCAAGAATTTTACCAAATTAAATTTAATTGATTATTATTGGACTCATTAAAGTGTCTTACAAAAAGTATTTTTGTTTACTTTTTTAAGCGAAATAGTTTTTAAATTTTCGACTTTTAAAAATTTGATTTCAATAGAAAAAGATATAGAAATATAAATATTCAAAAATAAATTTAAATTCCGCCTCTTTATAATATTAAGCTAAAATTTTTTACAAGTAAGAAATTAAACAAATCTATTTTTAAATATAGTTTGGTTTATTCTTGGGTACTATATATTTTTTTAAAATTCTTACACAATTCAAATATACAGTAAATAATGTATTAAACTGTAGTAAATAAATGTCTACTTACCTCTCAAATGTCTCTGAACAACAGTATTTGATATTTTTTAATTAATACTTTTAATTTTTTTTTATTACTACGGAAATTAAAGTAACACATAATGGGTTTACAAATTCTGATTATAATTTAAACCAATTGCTTGCTACATTTGCAAAATTAAAAAATAAATAATTTTGACAAAATAAGGGAAACGCACAAAATCACTTCAACTTTTATAAATTAAATGTTTTAATTTTTTAAAGCAAATAATTGTACATTAAAAGTTAGGGTAATAATTTATTATCAAAATTATTTTTAAAAATTAAAATTATTATTGAAAAAAATACTAACAACTGTTGTCCAGGGACATTTGAGAGGTCACACATTAGTACTCCTGGTGGCCGCTAGCAATAAGAGTTTTAATAAAATTATAAAATTAATTTTTTATCATTTTATCTGGCGTTTACGTTAGTTGACATGTATTAAAAAATAAAATTATTTATTTCTAAATTAAATTTTTTTAAAATTTGTCAAAATGTTCTAGACAAATATTTTAAATTAAACTTTCTATTAATAAAAAAATATTAATTATAATAAATTTATTAATTTATTAAATAAATTATTGAATGATAGATTTTTTAATTTTAGGGAGAATGAATACTACAGTGCCCTTCAGATATATGTCACCAACAGCGATGTAGTCACAGTATCTACATTTTTAATTAACCCTATAACTTAAGGGGTTGTATTTAAATAAATAAAAATGTAAATGTAAATAAATACTCAATAAACCATACCAACATGCTAAGCGCTAAATAAATTTACTTAAATATTTT
>JAQFXP010000488.1:0-29245 GCA_034693685.1 Belba bartosi
TGAGCGTTTTTGGAAAAATCCCCTCCCTGATCCCCCCCTAGGTTTTTGGCCAAAATTTTGAGAAAAATCCCTCCCCTAATCCCCCCCCCCTGGATCGGCCGACCTTCTCAATCCCTGGTATTATAATGTATTATATAAAACAAGAAATGACAATAAAGTTTATCTTTAAGCAAAATCATGTGCATAATTCACAAGTTTTATATAAATACATAGATTTGCGAATTACTTAATCATGCACAAGCAATTTTGTTAAATTTTAATTTAAATATTTTGTATCATGTTTTATTTAACAATTCATAATATATTTTAAATGTTTTATAATAAAATAAAATTATAGTTTTTAAAAAATTATAATTGCTTATTTACTTGTAAGCTAGATAAAAAAAAATTGACATTATAAATATTTTAATTTAAATAGACATTATTTAAAATATTTTTATTATAATAAAATTAAATAAATTAAATTTTACAAAATAACATTATGTGTGATGCTAATATTTTAACATTTAATATGAGAATTTTTCAAGGTTTAATTTTTATAATATAATTTAGAAAAGATCAAGTTTAATGTTGTTATAGAAATTTCTGATTGTTTATCTATATATTTATTGAAAATATTACTATAAAATCTAATACATTAAACAATATTAGAAAGATATAATTTCTAAAAAAACGTAAAAATATTAACAAAATAAGAATTATGAGTCAAACAAATGTAAATAATATAAATGAGCATTGGTCAAACGGTCAAAATAACAAATCTACAAATGTAGCAACTACATTTGATGCAGAAAGAGAAGATGAAATTCGCCGTCAAAATATAAATATTAAAAATTCATATAAAATTATTTACTACCTTGGTCAGAAGTATGGAAACTCAACTATAAAATGTAAAAATAAATTCAGTTAAATTGATCAAGTTTAATAAATAAAATTATTAATTATTATTTAGCAATTGGTTATATATTACTCTCAATTATCATTGTAATAAACATAACATTTATTGGAATGGGTAATTTAAATAATTTAATAAATAATTATTTATTAAATGTTATTTTTTAACAGGCTCGGCTTATATCAAAGATTGTCAAACTAAACCCGGCATTCCAATTGCATTAATTGTTTTAGGCATAACAACTCCGTTACTTATTATTTTGCATTATATTAAATTTTTAAATTTAAAAAATGATCAAATGTTTGCAAGTTTCAAATGGCTGCCAGACGGATTGAATAGTTTGTTACCTGCATGTATACAATTGTTACTATATGGAATTTATACTGTACTACTTTTATGTTTAACATATTGTACGTAATTTGTTTATGTAAAATACAAAATATAAAATTAATATTATAATATTTGTTTTTAGTGTCAATTATTGTATTTAAATCTGGCAATCCAAATTATGATGACATCACTGCTGATAACTACTGCAATCGGACGTTATTTTTGTTTGCATTTTGGTTAATCACTATTGCTGAAATTTTGGTCTTGATTGTACTTGTTATATTATTTTTATTTTTTATTTTTTGGAAAAAACCGGTATAGAAAAGTTAAATAAATTTGTTTAAGACAATATTTAGAACACACCAAGAATGTTAAGTAAAAAATGTAGTTATTTTTCCTTTAATAATTTCAGTGTAAATTAATAATTAACGTTATTTTTACTTTCTTTTAGTTCATTTATTTTGAAAAATAGTTGTTATTTTTAAATTAAATATTTTTTATATTTTAATAAATTAATTATATTCATTTTATTATAAAACAAAATAAAATTTTTATATTTATTTTAAAACAAAACTATCGTTTATAATAAATTTTACTATAATTATTATTAAATATATACTGTTTATTAGTTTTTATTATCACTTTGGTTTGCAGTTATTAATATTTATTTTAAATAATAAATATTTTTTTAACTGTAACAAATTTAATCTCATATTTTAACAAGCCTAATGCATTAATATAAAGCATATTGTCATATTTATTAATTGTAATAACTAATCAGCAAAATATTTTATTTAAAGTTTTTAAACGTAATACATTGATTAAGACCAGCTTTCTTTTGGGAAAGAGATTAACGTGAGAGAGCTCACTGGTATCTTTATCATATGACTTCTCTCCACTGGTATTTAAAAACATATGAAGTGTTTTATGCGTACCTTTTCTTCACTAATTTAGAGAACGACTGTATATTAATATATTGTACAGTATATGAAATTGTATATAATATGGGAAGTTTGGAAACACAAAACTCATTTTTAATCTCTCGCTGAAAAGTTACCTAATTAAGATAATCTATTAAAATTACTAACTTTTATTATTAAGACACAATTGCTAAAGACTACAGCAATCGTAATTTAATTTTTATTTTCATTTTTAATTCGCAATATTATAGCATTTCATAATCTGTTTGCAATTTTATTATTGCTTTCATTTTGCATATATTATATATATGTTGTGTGCCTTCTCGAAACGGTACCAACCTGATATTCCATATGAGGTAATTCCTTTGGGTGTAAGTGATGAGCACCGGTATAACAGCCAGTGGTGGAATGGATGAACACTGTTAGTTTCGGGTGCAATTAATAAGAAATTGTCACACAACATTTAAATTACAATAAATTTTATATAGCTATCAAAATAATTGAGAGCTGTCTGAAAGACAACCTCTTACTTGAGTCGCAACTAAAAACGCCTTTTACTCGGTTTCGTACCCTAGCATAAAACTGTTTGCTAAATATTTTTGTTTTAACCAAAAGAATAAATTTTACACATTACATAACCAAGTCATATATTGGCAAATGAGTTAGTTAAATCTAGTAAATAATTAATTTAATAAATCCGTTTACCGAGATTTTATTGCAATTTAATTTTTATAGTTTAATATTTATTCCAAATTTGTTTACAAAATAAGTTTTTATTTAAACACTTTTTAAACTTTATTTATACAATAACAAATGCAAACTATATTTTAAATAAAGTTTTGTATTTATTTGATTTTGATTTTAAACTTACTTGTGTCTATATTAATATTTTATGTTTTATATAAATATTACATATTAAAAAATTAATAATTAAGCAAAATTAATATAGACACAAGTAAGTTTAAAATCAAAATTAAATAGATAAAAAACTTTATTCAACAAATAGTTTACATTTATTATTGTATGAATAAAGTTTAAAAAAGGTTTAAATATAAATTTTTTTGTAAACAATTATTGAAATAACAATTGAACTATTAATGTTAAATTGCAATAAAAACCCGATAAACGGATTTATTATATTAATTATTTACTGGGTTTAATTAGCTCATTTGCCGATATAAGAACTGATTACGTAAAGCATAAAAATTATTTTTTGGATTAAAACATAAAAATTTAGCAAACAGTTTTATGCTAAGGGGTTTCCCCGAGTTAATATATTACATTACAATTACTTGTGTTTTGTTTTTGACATTAGCTTTTGATAACTAGCCGTCAAACAAACATATATTTATTATTTTAAACTAAACTTAAACAAATATAATTTCTTAAGTATAAACTTGACTTTGGGCATTTTACATTTATATTATTTCTTGCAGTAAATTATTATAACACTTAGGCATTTGTAAACAAATAGATACAAAATTTTATTTGTTGGTTATATTTTAATTTTTATTATGTAAATTTTTAAAAAATAAATTACAAACTAATTTTTATTATAATTGAACTAATTATTAAGAGCAAATTGCTGACCAATACATTGCTATCATTATGGCCTGAATTTTCAAATCCACATTTTGATTTGGTATCATAATATCTATTATCATCACATGTATGATCATAGTTGGTTTTAATATCTTCTTTTATGTTATTACAAATTGTTTCATATTCTGAGCTTAAACATTTCTAAAATTATGTATAAACCAAAAGATAAAAATTACTTTTAACAAATTGATGAATCGAATTTTTTGCATTATATCTTACGCTAATAAATAAAAGTTTAAAAATAGATTTACCTTGGCATATGTATCACATGTACAATCAGCACTAGCCCATTTGAAACAACACGAATCAGCCTGGTGAGCCGAATCAAGCTTAGCAAATGCACAATTAGCAACATCTGCTTGAATTAAAATAATACATTGTATGGCATCATTTTGACCATTTTTTGGTGATAATAAAAATTGGTGGTGATCAAATGTTTTATTTGAATTGACTACATTTAGTAAAATATATAATGCAAAAGCAAAATAAATAAATTTATTCATTATAAATTAATTAATATTTATTACTTTTAAAAACATAATAAAAATCTTAATTGGCAAATTACTACTTTTATATAACTTGTGATGGTGGTTACCTAGTTATTATAAATATTGATAATTTTATAATAAAAAACTAGACTACAGCATTTCATGTCAAATTTGAAATTTAAGATTATTTTTAACTAGCAATCCATATAAAAAACATGCAAACTAAATTAAATACTTATAATAAAAAATTTTAAAATGTTAAAATAATTTAAGTTAAATATTTTTAGTTCACTAAATACAATAATTAATAATTATATAGCAATTAGTTATATATTATTTTAATTATTAGAGTTTTAATCTATTAGAGTAAATTTTATTTTTTAACAGGCACAGCTTATATTGTCAAACAACTTTATTTATATTTTTACTCATAATATGGAAAACTTAGAAACAAAATAAAATATATTGTTGACACCAATTGTAAATATTATCCTTATAATTGTGATTCAATTAACAATTCTTAGACAAATTTAAAATGTGGATATTAAAATTCTGGCTTTAGTAGCAATTTTGTCTTAGTCAGCAATTTGTTTTGTTACTTAATATTACTTTTATTTTAATTAATATGTAATTTATTTTCTGATAATTTAGCTAATATGTAAAATTATTTTTACAAAAATAAATTATCTAGTTTTTTAAAAATTAATTTGTTTTAATTTATTAATAATATTTTTTTTATTAGTAAATAAATATTTTATCATAATTTTTACTATTTATTTGTAAATTAATAAATTAAAAAATTATATGTTTTAATATATATAAAATAATTTAATTTTATATAATAAATAAGAATAATAATTTATTTAATAATGGTGATTAGTATGTTTACATATTTTACTATGATTACGTAATAATTATTAATACTAAAGTTATTATTTATAATTTAATATTATTTAGTTTTTAATAAGGTAGCTAATAATTAAATGTTTTTTCTATGTTATCCGGTCCATCCCATACCAAGAGAAATAAAAATAAAAGTACAAGTACAATCAAACTCAAAATTGCACCAATAGAAATTAACCAATATGTAAACAAAAATAACGTCCGATTGCAATAGGTTTTAGCAGTGATGTCGTCATAATTTGGATTGCCAGATTTATAAACAATAATTGTCACTATAAATAAACATGGTATTATTTTTTTTATTTTATGCTTGTTTATTTGAATAAACCTTAACAGATACTTACAATAAGTTAAACATGATAATAATACAATATAAATTCCATTTAGCAATAAATTTATACATGCAGGTAATAATGTAGTAACTTCATTTGGCAACCAATTTAAACATGCTAATATTTGACCATGTTTAATATTCAAAAATTTAATATATTTTAGAAATACGAGTAACGTATTTAATGTTCCTAACACAATTAAGGCAAAAGGTATGCCGGGTTTAGTTTGACAGTCATTTATATAAGCCGAGCCTGTTAAAAAATAGTAATTAATAAATATAAATCAAAATGTTTTAAATTACCTAGCGCAACAAATGTTATGTTTGATGAAATGATTATTGACAGTAAAATATAACCAATCGCTAAACAAAATTTAAAAATATATTTTATTAAATTTATTAAAATTAACTTATGTAGTTTTTACTTTTTGTAATAGCGGTATTTCCATACTTTTCAACAAGGTAATAAATTATTTTATATGATTGTTTTATATTAATATTTTGCCGGCGTTTTTCATTTTCTTTTTCTTCGTTAACTGTAGATGCTACAATTGTTGACTTGTTAATTTGTTCAATTTCATTCATAATTTTAGTTTGTTAAATTAATTTTGTTATATACTTAAAACATGTTTTATAATATTTATTAAAGTAAAAAATTTTGTTTTATTACTATTACTACAGTATTACTAATTTTGCTAATATACAGCTTAGATAAGCAATCAAAAATTTCTATAACAACAATAATCTTAAACTTTTCTAAAATATTTTTGTATTATAAATTAATGCTTGTGAAATTTATATATAATATATATATTTAATAAATTAAATTGATGTATATTGCAAAAAATTTTTTGTAATATGTATTAATAGTTATTATTAAATGATTGTTATTAAATTATAGTTAGTTTTGCCAATGCGTTGAAATGACATAAATAAGTGAAAGGAATTTTTAAAAATATTTTTTAAATTAAAAGTTTAAAAAATTTTATAATTTAATAAATTTTATATTTATTTAAATTATATTTTATGATTTATGTATGCAATAAGTGACAAAATTATATTAAAATTTTACAATAAATGATCGAAATTTTTATGAATATTATTTAAATGATAGATCTAAATATTTTTCACTTAAGAGATTTATGTTGTTTATAGATTTATATCATATTTGTTAATATATAGTATTATATTTTATTATATAATTCTAATTCTGTCATGTTAGATATTGAAGTTTAATTTTATCTAAGTTTTATAAAGTATTATATATAACAAAGCATGACAATTTAGTTTATCTTTAATCAAAATTTTGTGCAAAATTTACATGTTTTATATAAACACATATCTTAGTTAATATATAAACACATATACAGTATTACTTAAGCATGCACAAAATATATTTTATAAAAGAATAATTTTATTTTGAAATTTTGAAATTTTTAGAAAACCATATTTTAATTGAATATATAAAGGCAAAAGTTATATGAAAAAATATTAAGTTTTGCATTTATTATTAGTTTTTAAAAATTTAAAATGACAAAGTTAATGTTTTTTGTTTTAGTGCTGTATATTCCAGTTATTATAGTAAATTCAAATAAAACATTAGAATTATTTAAATCTACGTTACAAAAATATGATCAAGGTAAAGTAGCTATTTTTTTAGCAAAATTTTTACAAAATGTTACAATATGTGCACATAACAAACTTAGTAATAGGTAACTTAAAGAAGCATGTTATTTATATTTAGATGATTTAGATCTAGCATAGAAAAGTTATGAATTTTAAGTTTATTATTAAAGATATTGATGATTATCTGTCAAAAGATTCACATAAAACGTGGTTCTATATACAGATAATTTTTACAAATACTATGATTATTAAATTAATAGTAGGTTGATAATGATTAAAATTAATTAACAAAACAAACATTTAATACATTCTAACAATACTGAACAAAACAATACAAAAAAACTTTTGAAAAAATCTACAATAATTAAAATAATGTTTGCGTTTGTTTTATTTTTGCTAATTTAAGTTAAAATTAACTAACCAAAAATCTAATATATATTATCTATTTAAATTTTAGCAAATAAAGTTTGAGTTTACTATGCTAGATCTAGATTGTATGCTAAAAAGACTTTTTATTAATCTTGACGCTCGTAATTTTTTAATAACATTTTAATAAAAAAAGATAATTTAGTTCTGTTAAAAGTATAAAGTAAATGTAATTCACAGTTTTTTTAATAGACCAAAAATTTGGAAACGGTCACGTGATTAAGAAATAACATGTATATTTATAATGCACTAGATTTTAAAAATTAAATAAAATATATCAATTATTTTAATTGATAATTTATTAGAAATAATAAAAAAATTAAATGTCGAAAAAAATTTTAAAATACGACATCAGGTTCAATTTTTATCATAAGTTATACTTTAAATAAATAGACGATTTATAGACTTTTTTTACAAAATTCTTGACACAAAAAACAAAATTTAATAAAAAAATAAAATATAAATTAGTCTATTTCAAATATAAAAAATTCAAATATAACAATGTCGAACCTGACAATGTGGAACACGACAATGTCAAATATAATAATGTCGAATATGATGATGTCGAATATATAATGTAAATAATTAATTGTAATTATATTTAACTGCCTATTTTTTCAAATTATAACTTATTATAAAAATTAAACCTAATGTCGGTTTTTAAAAATTTTTTCCACATTTAATTTCTTATTCCCGTGACCGTTTTCAAATTTTTTGTCAAGTAAAAAAACTGAGAATATAACATTACTTTATATTTTTAACAGAATTAAATTATCTTTATTTATTAAAAAATTATTTAAAAATTACGAGCATCAAGATTAATAAAAAACCTCTTTAGATAATGACATTAAGGTAAAATTAACAAAATAAATATTAAAATTTTTTAAATATAAAACTGAAAATAAATTTTATATTTATATTTTTAGACATGTTTGGATATCGGTTCAAAATATCAAAATAAAGCTTGTAAAGATATTGTTTAAATAAATGTCGCGTGCCTTCTCGACCCTTGTTCGGTAAGTGTTGGCTATGTAGGACTGAAGGCCGAGAAGGTTTGCTGACATCAATAATAGTTATTTGTATCGGCGGAGGAGTTGTAGACATTAACATAATTTTATATTTAAACAATTTATTTATTAATTGAATAATTAAAACAAAATACAAATACTCGAAACTCTACGGTTGAAGTGTAGACCAAAGTGGTCTCACATGAGACTCAACATAATTGGCTCTCACTCTCGACTGACTCCTTGATTAGGTTTTACGTTATCTTATACTGTATATTGAGTTGAGTATAGTTTCTGATGATTAGTATTCATACATTCATATACTCATTCATTCACTCGTTCATTTATTTAATCAAAAATTAATCTAAAATTGTTAAATTCTAATATTTGTTAGCCATATTTTACTTTATTTATATCGGAATATTTAATTGAATCACAATTATAAAGACAATAACTTTTAGGATTACAAAATTACAGATTAAGATTGTAATATAGAATTTGGAACAATGATAGTAATAAAGAATCTGATAATAAAAATATTTTTTTAAATTATTATAAAATTTTATTTTATTATTAATTAAAATAAAATGTTAACTTTTGCAGATACACAATAAATTAAAAACATTATATTACTTTATATAATTATAACCATTAAACTGAAAATTTTTTATTTAATTAAATGTTTTTTAATTTGATTTATTTTCAAGATCCATTTCTATTATTTTAAGCAATATTATTGTAGAAAAAGCTGCAAACTAAAAAGTAACATAATTATATTTACTATTTATCAAATATATAAATTACAAACATTTGAAATAACTTATATAAATACCTCATAACCATGAAAGTAATTAAAAACAAATAAATTCCAACATGTGAATCCAATTTTATTTCCGGATTTCTGACCGAGTCGTTCAAATATGTTTAAAAACTATTTTATTAAAAAATTATTTATATTAACTTGAATATAAATTTAGAAATCAACATGATAAAAATACAAACCATCATATTGTGTTTTAAGCTGTAAAACAGCGATTGTTTAGTTCGCATTGAAATGCATTTATAAGATGACAACAACTTATAAGTCTTCTTAGCCTCAAAGTTGACCGAAGATAAAAAATCAATTAGAATCAGCATTAAAATGACAAATATTATACAAAAATTTAAAATAATTAATTTAACATTTATATCCAAATTTTTGCTTGATACAAACATAAATATAAATAATGCAATTATTGAGGAAAATGTAAACCAAATTATTGCCAAATATTTTGACCAAAAATTTTTATCATATTCACTAATTTCTGTATATATGTTATAATAAGAATTTATTAATTTTGTTAAATAAAAAATTTTAATACTTTTTTGTGTTTTAAAAATAAGTTTTAAATTTTTATTATTTTGTTTTTGTTTTACTTTTAAATAATAAGTAATAATAAAGAAATAAATCATTTGATATAATCCGATATTAAAACCATAAATAGACACAAGTGTAAATCCAAATGAGTGTGGTATAACAAAAAATAATGTTTCATAAACTGTAACTTTAATAAATATTGGAACAAATGAAAGTAGCAAGCATATAAATATTGTAAAGATGTTTAAAATTTTGCAACATTTAAAAGCAAATTTTGTTTTTTGTAATATATTTCTAATAATATTCTCGTCGTATAAACCAATATCTTTTGGTGTAATAACTCCCGAAA
Organism: Belba bartosi; assembly: GCA_034693685.1. Classification (NCBI taxonomy): domain Eukaryota; kingdom Metazoa; phylum Arthropoda; class Arachnida; order Sarcoptiformes; family Damaeidae; genus Belba; species Belba bartosi. The sequence continues at coordinate 10,235 of JAQFXP010000488.1, forward strand.
TCATATCAAATACACGCATATAATTGGGTTTTACGTTAATAACGTAGAAATAATAATGAAGTAAAAATGACATATATACAATAATTATAAACAACAAAACCGCCAAATTCATATGAAATTGCATGTTCATAAAATAACCAAAATCTCCCATGTATAAATAATAGTTTTTAGATTTATTTGAAGAAAATATAAGAATAATCTGTCGATTTAAATATGCAAAAAACACACAAAATATCAAAATTGGATGGAAAAGTTTTGATCTATGTGTACATCCATTAGGATATTGGGATAAACCTATTCTATAAAAATGTTTTCCTGCTGAATTGATTCGTAAATTAAGTAACAATATTTTATCAGGAATAATAATACTATTATTGTTTATTTTATTAATTTTAGTAAACATTTAAATTATTAAATATAAATTTAATTATTTTTTGCAAAAATATTCAATAAAATAATAAATTTTATTTACTAAAAATATTTTTATTAAGTAATAATCTGATTGCTCCTTAAATATGAATTACTATACAATTGAATATATTTTAATCTAAAGTTTTAATATAATTTATTTAAAAAGTTATTTTTTATTAAATTATAAAATATTAAAATATTATTTTTACTTTACATTAAGTCCGTAATAACAAAAAGAAAATTGAAAGTTGCAAAATTTTGTTTTTCTTATGTTGGAATAACTACGTTCTACCAGCCAATTCAATAAATAAACTTTAAATAATTAATTTAATGCAATTATTATCTAACTTTAAACTTATTTAAACATATGAGTTGCTTTTATAACTTTGGTTAGTAATTATATTAGTTAATGGCGTTTTATTAATACATTAATTATATATTTTGTCAAGCTTGCATTATAAAAAGCAATTATTTTTATTATATAAAAATTTTCATATTTTATGATTTATTATGTAATTACAAAAAACTATTAAAATTAACGATTTTTATTTAAAATATTTATATATTAGTAATTTATAATTTAGATTCAAGGTTATTTTTGCATTTAAAAGTAAATAAAAGTTATTGGATTTGTTTGAAATGAATATGAAAATAATTTGTCGAATAATATATACAAATAAAACACTAAATATAAGCATTGGATGAAATAGTTTTGATCTATGGGTACATCCATTTGGATATTGAGATAAACCTATTTTATAGAAGTATTTTCCCGCAGAACTAATCCGTAGATTTATATATGATAATTGATTTAAATTAATAATTATATTAGAATTTATTATTTTAAGTTTACTAAACATTATAATTAAAATATATATTACAAATAAATTTATAAAACGTCAAATAAATTATTAACTTTTAAAGTTCAAAATAATTTTTAGATATACTTTGTTTTCTCTTTAATTAATTACATCATATTATAACAAATATTATGTTAATTTTTAAATTTGAAAACGCAAATTTATTAACTATTAATTTGCACTGAGAAATGACAATTAAAAGGATCTTTATTGGTATTTTTCCAGCGGGATTAATTATTATACTATTATAGATCTCATTAAAAGACACCTTTTTGCCATTGAAACCATATTTTTAAAAAATTTAGTTTTCGAGTTATTTAATATCAAAGTTCTGACATCAATGGAAAATTGGCCAAAATTCCAATTTTCAAAAATTAATTTAACCCCCGCCCCCCACTTATTTTCGCGTGAATATTTTTTTGAACAATCAACTAAGAATAAGGAAGTTTTTAAACTTGGTTTCAAAGTGTGTTCACGAGATTTTTTGTATTTTTTAAATATATTTTTTATATTGCAACGACATGTGGACTAACACAGACTGGACCAGCAAGCATCAGTGAGGTATTGCCGTAATTCAAGTTATTAAAGTATGCAAAACTTGTAGAAGTTTTAGAATCAAAATTAGAATCAGAGTCAGAGCCAGAGTTAGAGCTTTAAACTGGGTTTCCAAAAGAGTTCACGTGATTCTGATTCTGAATCTGACTGATTCTGACTCTGACTCTGACTCTGATTCTAATTTTGATTCTAAAACTTCTACAAGTTTTGCATACTTTAATGACTTGAATTACGGCAATACGTCACTGATGCTTGCTGGTCCAGTCTGTGTTAGTCTACATGTCGTTGCAATATAAAAAATATATTTAAAAAATACAAAAAATCTCGTGAACACACTTTGAAACCGAGTTTAAAAACTTCCTTATTATTAGTAAATTGTTCAAAAAAATATTCACGCGAAAATAAGTGGGGGGCGGGGGTTAAATTAATTTTTGAAAATTGGAATTTTGGCCAATTTTCCATTGATGTCAGAACTTTGATATTAAATAACTCGAAAACTAAATTTTTAAAAAATATGGTTTTAATGGCAAAAAGGTGTCTTTTGATGAGATCTATAATACTATAATAATTAATCCCGCCGGAAAAATACCAATAAAGGTCCTTATTGATTTATATATTGAGAAGGAATTCGAATCTATATAAGTTTCTAAATCATAACCATGAAGATTTTTTTCGATAATAAGTTTAGTAGCCGTTTCCTAAAAATATTTTAACTCAAAATACATTTGAGTAATTTTATAGTAATCACACTATTGTTAATCAACTTATTTAATCGAATTATTTATTTTCAAAATTAAACAAGTAAAAGTTGACTAACAATAATGTGATTACTATAAAATTACTCAAATAAATAATAAATTAAAAATGTAAAACTTAAGATAAAATTGATCTGTGAATGTATTCTGAGTTAAGATATTTTTAGGAAACCGCTACTAAACTTATTATCAAAAAAAAAATTTTATGATCATAAATTTAATTGACTTTTGTTTAATCACTAATTGATTTGCAATACAAAAACTAATTATTTTTGTATTTTTTTTCTTATTGAATATTACTTTTAATTCTGACTTAAACTAACTTATTTATAATTTAACTATTATTAACGCTAACATTGACTCTAACTCTGTGACTCAATCATGTTATGTTTATGCATACATTCCTGATGTACAGCTCTTCTCTACCTTATAGCCCAGTGAGGTGCAATTATTAAGATTTCAAAAGTGTTAATTAGCTTTTTTAATAATTATTAAACATTAAAATGTAATATATCTGCAGTGGCTCCCGCAAGCCAATGCAGATAACTTGTTTTGTATTTTTTAATAAACAGTAAAAAAGATAACTAACACTTTTAAACTTTTAATAATTGCAACACACTGCTATAGCCTATGGTTTTGTATGCTTTTTATACTCACTTCGCTCTGAGATCTCAAACTATTCAAATGTAGTGTTTTTTTGTGCTTAACATTAATAAAGTGTTATTAACACTTATAATGTTATGTGTTGTTTGAATTGTATATAATTTATACTCCAGAAAAATAGGCTCATCCATTCAGTGCACAGTAAAAACTTATGTGCACTTTACTACATTGTGCCCAATGATATGAAACAATAAAGCAAGATTGTTGGTTTTTAAAATTTATAACTATCTTTTTATAATTTTTTCCATCGGATTATAAGCGCTGTAGAAATAAAAAGAAAGCATTTTAAAAATGTTTTTTTAATTTATATAATCTTATAAATTTATTATTAAAATGCAATTTAATTGATTAATAAATTTTTTGTAGTTTTCAAATAATTAAAAAATTTTAAAAATCTACAATCCCTGTATATTTTTTCAATCTGGCATTTATACAGTATATTACTATAGTTTAGGATTTGCTTGTACTTTTTATTTTACCTTGTTTTTAATATTTATTTTAATTATAATATGTCGTAAATGTGAATTTAAATAAATTAATATTATTGAAAAATTTACATTTTAAAAATCAATATTTTATATAAATTATTTGTTTAAAAAAATTAATTATAAAAATATAAATTAAAAAAATTAAATAAAAATAATTAAAAAAAACTTTTTTAATAAACAATGTAAAGAATCTATTATTTTAAATATTCAATACATATTAAATAATTTATAAAAACATGTTTAATACAAACATAAACTTATTTGATTTATTAATTATAGTATTAATTTAATTTAGAGTTAAGAAATTTATAAAATAAAAATAAATTTATATATAACTTAATTATTATATATATTTGTATAGACAGTATGTTTAAATTTTATTGATTTCCAAGATCCATTTCAATTATTTTAAGCAATATAACAGCACAAAATGCAACAAACTAGAATAATAATAATAAAAATTTATATTAAATACTATATAAAACAATTAATAATGTACCTCATAACCGTGGAAATAATCCAGAACAAACAAATTAAAACAAGTAAAACCAATTTTATTTCCGTTTTTATGGCCAATTCTTTCAAATATATTTAAAAACTAAATAAAAAATTATTATATTATAAAAATATATTAAGTCTATATATTTAAAAATTAAAATCATTATCAGAGAGATATAATACAACAAACTTTCAAACTGTGTTTTAAACTGTAAAACTGCGGTTGTTTAGTCCGCATAGAAATGCATTTATAAGACGACAACAACTTATAAGTCTTCTTAGCCTCAAAGTTGACGGATGAGCATAATTCAATAAGAATTAGCATGTTAATACTAAAAATTATACTTAGATTTAAAATAATTAATTTAATATTTAAATTCAGATTTTTGTCAGATATAAGCATAAAAAATAAACAAGGCTAGTATTGATGAAAATGTTATTCAGATAGCACCAAAAAATTTTGAAATAAAACTTTTATCATATTCACTAATTTCTGTATATATGTTATAATAAAAATTTATTAATTTAATTAAATTAACATTTTTAGAAATCTTTTTTGTTTTAATAATTGTGTTTAAATTATTATTATTTTGTTTTAGATTTATTTTCAAATAATACGTAACAATAAAAATATAAAACATTTGATAATAACCGATATTATAGCTATAAACACAAAATAGTGTAAAACAAAATGTATGTGGTATAACAATAAATAACGTTTCAACATAATTTATTTTGACGAAAATAGGTAAAAATGAAAGAAATACACATAATAAAACTGTAAAACATATTAATAACTTATTGCATTTAAAAATTATTTTTAATTTTTGAAGTAAATTTTTAATAATATTCTCGTCGTATAAACCAATATCTTTTGGTGTAATAACTCCAGAAATCATATCAAATACACGCATATAAGTGAGCTTTACATCAATAAAGTAATAATAATAATGCAAGCTTATTATCGTAATTAAAATTACTGAAAGTAACATAATAATCAAATTCATATGAAATTGCATATTCATAAAATAACCAAAATCTCCGACATATAGATAAAAAACTTTGGATTTATTTGGTGTAAATACGAGTATTATGTGTCGAATAATATATACAAACTCGACACACAAGACGAGAATCGGATGAAATAGTTTTGATCTATGGGTACATCCATTTGGATATTGAGATAAACCTATTCTATAGAAGTGTTTTCCCGCAGAACTGATTTGTAGATTAATGGGTAATAAATGTTCTGGGTTAATTATTTCATTGATATTTATTTTATTTTGTTTAGTAAACATATTTACTTATTTAGTGTTAATTCAAAATTTTTATACGCAAAAACTTAAAATCTTTACAAGTAAATTAATAAATTATTTTGTTAGTTTATAAATTGATTATTTTATTTGATATTTAAGAAACTAAAATTTTAGCAATTAATATATCAAAAATACATACAAATTATTTTGCAATATTACAAGTTTTATGACGCAAATTAAAAATGTAGGTTGATTTAATAATAAATTTAATAATTAGCATTATTAATTAATGATTTGTATAAACTTTTTGCTCTGATAATCTAAATGTCTATCTTTATAAAATATTTTTTATAACATTATTATTAAAATAAATTAAAATAAATCAATAAATTAATAATTATCTAAATTATTTTTTATATAATTAAAACAATTATTTTTAATCCTAATTGTTCATTTTATTAATATCTGAGACATTCTAGTTTTTGGGCATATACCATTTAATTAATAAAATTAAAAAACAGTCTTTTATATATATATATTTAACATATTCAAATAATAAAAAAACAAGATTATTTTTATTAGAAATTTATTTAATAAAATATCAAAAATTTACTTTAAATAAAAAATAAAATTTTAATTTATAATAATTGATCAAACTTTATTTTATGTTAATAAACATTTATTATGAGTTATATAAATTATGACTTATTTAAACTAAGTCGTTATACTTTTTTTAATTGTCATATAGAACACAAATAAATATATTTATTGCAAATTTAATTTTATATTTATGTTTTAATTTTTTTAAATACAATTTTTTAACTAAATCCATTCTTGTAATTAATATTAGAAAATTTCTTTTCAATAATACCGGTATATGATATTTGAACAATTTAATTCATTCATATTTATCAAAATTCTAGCAAGACACTATTGAACTTTTTATCAAAAACTCGTATAAAATAACGTTATAATTCTATTAATAAAAATATATATTGATAAAATAATGCAATTACATTTTTTGTATACTAAATTTTATAAATTAATGGTTAATTGATTAAAATAGAGCTGGATCAATTTACAAATTAACAAATAATTTTCTAACCTCTATGGTAATCAGAGATTAAAATATTTTAAAAATAAATAAAATTATATAAAAAAATATTTAATTGTGTGTGTAAATTAAACAAATATAAATAAATAAAAAATAGATTTAGCAGTAATTTCGTGTAAAATCTACTAAATTTAAATCAAATACATAAAAAATTGCAGTCCTTGTGAGTGATCGGCAAATTATAAAAGAAATTATTATTTGCAAATTAAATGTCAATTTTATCCCTTTTAAAAACTTTTTATTAAAATATATAACTATATATTTATATTATTAAATTTTTAAGCAGATATTTTATTGTAATTTTTTATTTTAAATAATTAAAACTAAAATAATAATTTTTTAAAATTTACTCGTACTTTAAACTTTGTAAACTATATATAAATTTTATTCGTAATACATAAATAGTTTTATAATTTATTATTTTAAATATAAATTCTTGAAAATTAATTATTAAAATAAAATATTTACTTAGCAAGTAAAAAATAAATTTTAAGTAATAAAATATTTAATATATTCAAACTTATAAACTTTACTATCTTATTTTATTCAGAAATAATTTTTTTACATCACAATAAATGGCTAAATTATTTTACAATTTTGACAAAGATTAAATTCAAAATATAGTGTAATAGTACCTAGATATAATTGCTTACTCATAAAAAAATTTTATTCGTGAGCGGCGTTATTCAATAATTTAAATTTTTAAATCTTTTCTTGATTTAACCTGCATAAATAATTTGCATCATAATATTTGTGATTTATTATTTTTATACAGTACAATTTTTATTTACTATTTTTTACTATTTTAAATTTAAAAATCAACATAATATTTTTTATAATATGCAGTAAATAGTTAATAATAAAATAGAAATAAATAAAAAATTAACAATTATTTTGGACATTCAAAGTGAATAAATTATTATACGTTTTATAATTATATTTGCAATAAATATATTATCAATAAATATAATGTTTACTAAATTTAAAATAATAAATCCTAATATAATTATTGATTCAAACTAATTATTACCTATAATTCTACGCATTAGTTCTGCGGGAAAACACTTCTATAGAAAAGGTTTATCTCAATATACAAATGGATGTACTCATAGATCAAAACTATTTCATCCGATTCTCGTCTTTATTATTTTATTTGTATATATTATTCGACAAATTATTCTTATTTTTAATTCAAACGCATCCAAAAACTTTTATTTACTCATGGGAGATTTTGGCTATTTTATGAATATGCAATTTCATATGAATTTTGCTATTTTTTGGTCTTTATTAATTGCAATTATGCCTCATATTCTTCATTATTATTACTACATTATTGACTTAAAGCCCACTTATATGCGTGTATTTGATATGATTTATAGAGTTATTAAACAAAAAGATATTGGTTTATACGACGAGAATATTATTAAAAATATATTACAAAAAACAGAAATTGCTTTCAAATGTTGCAAATATTTTATAAATATTTTTTTTATGTGTTTTTTAATTTCATTTTTTTCTATGTTTATTAATGTTACATTGTTTGAAACATTATTTATTGTCTTACCCAATACATTGGGAGTTACACTTTGCTCTCTATACTGTTATAGTATTACTTTATATCAAATCTTTTATTTTTTTATTATTACGTATTATTTAAAATTAAAACAAAAACAAAATAATTATTATTTGGATTCCATTATTAATACGCAAAAAATAAATAAAAATTTTAATTTAAATAAATTAATAAGTTCTTATTATATCATATATACAGAGATTAGTAAATATGATAAAAATTTTTGATCAAAATATTTAAGTATATTTTGGATGGCTTTCTCATCTATAATAGCACTGTTAATATTTATGTTTGTATCAGGCAAAAATTTGGATTTTAATGTTAAATTAATTATACTAAATTTTTGTATGATTTGTTTATTTAACATTATGATTTTTATTGAATTGTCCTCATCCGTCAATTTTGAGGCTAAAAAAACTTATAAATTGTTAGCTTCTTATAAATGCATTTCTATGCGATCTAAACTCCCATTGAATTACAGCATAAAACAAAGTTTAAATGTTTGTATTTTTATATTTATTAACTAGCTTTAATTATATATATTTAAATAAATGAGAACCAGCACCTTTCTAAAATAGGTTTTAAAAATAATTGAACGACTTTGCCAGAAATCCGGAAACAAAATTGGATTTACATGTTGGAATTTATTTATTTTTGATTATTATCAAGATTATGAGGTATTCACATATTTTTAAATTTATTAAAAATTTATTAAAGTAATAATTAAATAAATATTTTTATTTATTAGTTTGCAGCTTTTTCTGGAATTATTTTGCTTAAAATAATTGAAATGGAACTTGGAAATTAATAAATTAAACAATTTAGTTTTTAAAAATTAGAAAATAATTAAATAAAAAAAATTTTTTACGTTGATATTACAGTTTTGATAGTTTTTTTTGTCCAAAATTGAAAAATTTAGAAACACCTTACATTAATTTTTTAATTAACAAATCATATATATCATATAAATTATTGTATATTAAATTTGTTAATATTAATATAATTTAATTAAATTTTTAATGTACAGTACAAATAGTTTTAAAATTATTAATAAAATCGGCTGGCAATTATGGTATTACTCTTTATAGTTTATATAAGATATAATCATTTTATTGACAAATTAGTAAAGTTTGATATATTAGATTATTAATGCAATGAAATTATTATCTTTACTCATATTTTTAGTTAGTTACCAAAATGGTTATCAATTGAAATTAAATGTCAAAATTCATGTTTGATTAAATATATTTAAAATTTTAAATAAAATATAAAAATTAATAAATGTACAGTATATCACATTGATTTAAATAATATTAAATGCAGATAGCGCAAATTTAATGTTTTAGTAAATAAAGTATTAATATTTTGTTTTAAATAAAGATTTATGTCTTAGTTCAATATCAAAATGTATTTAAAAATATAAATAATTTATTTTAAATCTTATTATCAATTTATTATGTATGTTTTAAAATTAATAATTATTTAAAATAACGTTTATTTAAAAAATAATAATATTTAAATTATTTATAATATTATTTGTATTAAAAGCAAATTTTTATATATAATCTTTATCAATATTGTAAGATGAAAAACTTCACCATAGCCGAAACCCTGTACCAACTACTGGTTGGAGGATACTTGCTTATGCGGCCACTCACGCCAGCACAACAACAATTATAATTGAATTACTTCTATACAGATATATTTAAAACAGAATCAATTGATGATTAAAAGTATTTTATTTTAAAAACCATTCAATTAATAGTAAAACTCAAATCTGATTTCAATACAAAATTGTAAACACTTTATATAATAAATGTAAGCAATTAGTTGTAAAACTGCAAAGAAAAACAAAACATTCGTTTGCAGTGAAACAAATAGATAAGACGTTTAAGAGTTTATTTCAAACGAGTTAATTATTTTTGCATAATATAAAATGTTTCAATTAAAATTAATCTAAAATATATTTTGCAGTATTTCCTTGTTGTGACATACATAATTAAACATATTATATGTTAACTGATAACTCAATAATACAACATTTCTTCATCCACCAAAATAAATGTCCACAGTTAATTTGAAAAATTATTGCCCTTATATTTTATTTTATTTTACTTTTATATTTATTTTATTTTTAATATTATTTTATTACTTTTGCATTAAAATCAATATTTATTTAAAATATGTTTGATTTTTAGTTTAATATAATTAATTATATTATTTTCTATAGTTTAAAATCAAAATGTATTTAAATATAATTTATTTTATGCATATTATCATTTATAATTTTATTTTATATACTTTAAAATCAATAATTTTTCAAAATAGCATTTATTTTTAGAAAAATATCATTTATCATGCAATAAATGTTTTAAAATCAAAATATATGAAAATAATATCAATATATTATAATTTATTATTTTATTATATTTATATTAAATTAATTCTAATTAAAACGTTTATTTTATTTTTATTTAATATATTATAATATTTGTTTTGAAATGAATAATTATTTATAATTATGTCATATATTTAAATAAATATATTTTATTGGTTTTTAACACATATAAGAAAAACAATAATTATAAATTTTTTCATAGAATTTCTATAATATTTTATTAAATTTTTATTTAATATTGTTCTATATTTTTGTTCTTTGTAGTTTTAATTTTTGTGATTTTAAATATTTTGCTACGTGCTTAATTTAATAAAAAAAGTTAAGAAACATAAAGTATTTAAAATACATTTTTAACAAGCTATTTTTAAATTAAGCTTAAAAATATCAAGAAACTTTTATAAAAATTATAGTATCATGCTTATTCAAATTGAATAATTTTAAACATAGAAAACAAAACAAAAATATTATTGTTATTAATTTGTTAGAGTAGTTCTGATATTAAACAATTTTTTTCTTTTAGATATAGTTCAATAATTAGGTATTATGTGATGTAAGTAATTTTAAAATTTAATCATTATATTTACACTAATGTAATAAAATGAGTAAATTTAATTTGTACATATTTTATTTATTTTTTATTATTATAAAATTCTCTATAAAAACACACATGTACTGTATAAATTTATGATAATACCAATTATTTTTTTTTAATTTTTATTATATTTACAAAAAAAATTAGTCTAGTTGAAAAAAAATAATGAGATGAAATGCATAATTACAAAAAAAAATCTCGTGATATTTGCAAATTAGATATATGATAAAAATATAAAATATTTATTTTAAAACGATAATATTTTAAAGTCAATTTATTTAAAAACTAATTTATTTTAAAAATAATTTATTTTAAAAATAATTTGTTTTTAAAACATTATTTTTAAATATAATTATAAATTATTGATTAATTACTATCTATAAATATAATGTATTAAACGTTTAATTTTATGAAAAAAATATGTAAAACAGTTTAAATAAAAATAAAATATATTTAAAATTTAAAACCGAAAATGAAGCTTGTTTCAATAAATGCAAAGATAAGTCAAAAGTTTGATAAATTTATATTGAATAACACCGACGAAAGTGTTGCAATTGTAAAGTTAGAAAAGTTTGTTAACATTTATGGAATTATTGTATCGAAAAATCTGGATGACTATTTAAATAAAATCCGATCTAAAAAGAGAATAATATTCGTCATTATTATTAAAATCTTACTAATAGTCAGTTCTATTCTATACCTAATTTCTGGTTTAATAACTAAGCGATCGATTCGTATCCTAACGGGTAATGCGTTGTATATAATGGGGAATCAAACCAATATGACTGCAGTTTTATTCTTTGCAACACTTATTGTATTTTTAATTGAATTTGTGATACAATATCAGGATTTAACGCATACCTCAAAATTATATTTATTTCTTAATAACTATAAACACAAACGTATTAATAATTTAAATGCTTTGAATAGAAAAAAATTGGTTCTAATTCTTAATATATTGACCAAATATTTAATGCGAGTCTTATTCTGGCCGTTAGTTATCATCACTTCTATAATAGCAATCAGTCCAACAATTATCGCTTATTTTGATCCAAACTCTGGTTTTACACTAAAAAGTATAATGTTTTGGTCTATACCTACATTTATATTTTTAATTAAAATATATGCTATAATCTCGGTAGGTTTAGTAATTGCCACAATAACTACATTATATCTGAAATATAAATTTAAAGAAATTAATAATGAAATTAAAAATATTTTGAAATTTAAGAGTCATTTGCTTCTAATGAACGCAATCTCTGAACATATTTTGTTATCAAAACTAACGAATGATTTAAACGAATGTTTCAAATATATGATTGCAATTGTCTATTATATATCAACGCCTGGATTAATGATATTAATGCATTTAATTCACGCAAAAGACTCGATATATTTAACTAGATTTGTTGCGGCATTTATATTTATTGTTTTATTTTCAATTGCGTTTTTGTTCAATTTGTTGAGCTCTTGGATCAGCTATTGGTCGCATAAACCCTATCCTCTATTGTATTTATTTCTAATTAAAAATCAACTTTCAATTAGAAAGCGGTTGAAAATTCTTGAATTCATTGAGAGTCTGTCCGGACCCGACATTGGGTTCTATTGCTTAGACTTATTTCCAATGAATAACTACGAGTTTTGCCAATACGTGGCTAACTGTGGCTGTACATATATTTTACTAATGAGATTTGTTTAATGTTATTAAATTCTAATGTTTTTGGTTTTGTAATTAATTGTTTCAACAATATGAGTGAAATATATTACACCCGTAAACAATATAAAATTAAATATTTTTAATATATAGTATATATATTTGATTATCTATTCAACTTTCAAATAATTATTTTTAATTTCAAATGTTTCAGTTATAATTACAATTTTTTTAATTTTTGAAAAGTACACTTGCTTTCTCAATCTTTATTTATTTTATTTATATTTCAAATCATTTTCAAAGTAAATATATTTTTGATTAATAAATTGTCTGTTTTTAAAATTATTTGTAATTTAATCAATTTAAAAATAAACAATTATTAAAGATTTATTTTGAGTTTTTTTTATTAAAATAAATAAAGAATTGTTTTGTTGCTTTCTAATTATAACATTAAACAAAAATAGAAAATTATTTAAAATTTATCGAATATAACAAGATTATAAAAATCTCATATAAAATTTATATTTAATTAATAAACCAGAAACTTATTATTAATTTAAATATATAATACATTTAAATTTTTAATACTTTGATCCAAAATTGAAATTATCTTAACTTAAATTTTTTTTATAAGTTAGTCTGCTCGCCATAGTAAAGCGTTGCCAGTCAGATTATGTTTGCAATAAAATAAATATTAAAGGGGTTAACAAATATTTGTCTCAGTTGCAACGTTATGCATATTATAAATAAAATTCATAGGTTATTATAAAAATGTTAGATGTTTTTAAAAATAATAAGCATTATGTATAATGCCGTGGGCACCAAAATAAACTCAATCTAAGCAGAGATTCTAATATAATATTTTTTAATAAAACAATATGTAATATATTTAATCAAAAGCTTTAAAATATAAATTTACATAACTATTTAATATTTATTTTATAAAGTTATATTCAAGAATAGATTATATGTATAGTTAAAAAATTTATGTAAAGTTATATGTAAAGTTTAACAAACATTAATAAAATTATTTATTTTGTTTATTAAGATATATTTAAAATTTATTCAATGCCAAAAAGTTAATAAAATTATTATCAACAGTTTTTATTCTTTGTTATTTTAATTATTAATAAGCTAGTTTAACAATATAATACGTTTATATTACATGCATTTTATTATTTATTTTGTTGAATATATGTTTATAATTTTTTAGTTTGTTTTATTTTTATATAATTTTGATTTTATTACAAATAATATTTATGCAAATTAATTAATTAAATTATCTAATTTTTGTTTAATAAAAATGTATCATATTGTATTTTAATTAATTAAGCTTCTTTACACCATTTTATATCTAAACTATGCCTCTAACCAACGCGTAAATAATATCTAGCAGTTTTACGCCCGCAATGATTCTTTGTTTTGAAACATATTTTACACTTTTCTTTAACTGTATAACATAATCTGACTGGCAACGCTTTACTATGCTGCTCGCGCATTTAATACTAAACTGTACTTGCACCTACTCATTGTGCAAATCATATTAGTAAACTGCACATGTTTAGTTTGCGCACATGATAATGTACTGCATTTAAACTACCGTATTCCCTTACTTATTTGTACGTGTACATATAAAGTAAAATATACAATTTCACTAAATTTGTTTCAAACCCTCTATCTACATGTACTTATAAGGCGAGGTAAACACAAAATTCAATAATTAACACAAAATGATTGAAATCTTAAAATTTAAAATTAACCGTTTGATATAATCGATTCTATTCTCTAAGCCACAGATCTGAAGCGTTTGTACTGATTGTTGACACCATTTATCCACTGACTATCAAACGGTTACCATCCGAATAGTCTTGCGGTTATATTATTTTTGTCAAAAGACATTTTTGATATTAACATTTTCGACTTTTATTCTTAATATTTGCAAATTTTTTAATATCTTTAATACCATTTACTATGCACACAAAAACAAGTAATATATGGTGTTAATATTTGGATATTGAAATTTAATTTTAAAAAATTAAAAACTTTTATATAAATAATTAAAATAAAAATTATTATTTTATTATTTGAATAATTATAAAAATATGTAAATTTACCCATTGTTATAAATAAAATAAACATAATTACAATCAATTTTTGAAACATTTTTGATTTAATATAGATGGAATTTTATGTACAGGCTGTTATTTTTGAAAACTAATGAAAATTAATATTTATAAAATCAAATATTTTATTTGGAAACGAAATTTTAAATATCAATTTTATTTAATATTATGTGAATTACCGTTTCCTTTGTGTCAATTTGCGTCAATTGAATATCATTTTAACCAAATTATATTATTAAAAACATATTCATAATTTAATTATATATATTTAGTTATTAATGATAAGTTTAGATAAAATTATAAATCTAATTTAATAATTTATAATCAATATTTATAACAACATAATATAAAAGTATATAAAACTATAAAATTAATAAGTTGATTTTGAGTATTATCAATTTTTTTGATTTAATAAAAATTAGAAAAAATAATTATTTAAATTAATTAAAATTATTTTTTAAACAAATAATTTATTAGAGCTTCCTAAAAATATCAACACTAAACGTACATACAAAAATCAATACAATGCCTAAAACTAGCTCTCAATACAATGCTCACAATTAAAATAAAGTAATTGTACAAAAATATTAAAAATTAAATTTATAAATATTTTTTGTAATTGTATTTTTTTTATTTTTTTTCTACCTCAAAGACAGTTTAATATTAATAATAATAGTTTAAATCAATTTAAAACAACAAATTAAAAAAAATTAATATTAATTAAAATTTTTAATCAGCAAACATTTCAATATATAAATTATTTATTTAACATGTAACATTGTCATTTAAAATTTATTAAATAATATTATTTTAAATATTAAAACTTAATTATTTTTTATTGTCAAACATAAGATGTAAGTCTACCATTTTTCCATTAGCTCCGGGATTTCTAAATGGATTTATTTTTGAGTTTGAGTTAACAACAACTAATTAAAAATTAATTTTTGTTTTATTAAAATTTAATCATAAGAAAATAATAACATTATTAATAATGTTAATTTAATTTATTACAATAGTAATTATTACGTTATCAATTTGTTGCATTTTTTATTTAAATTTCAATAATATAATAGAAAATATCGTAATATAAAAATAGTTGATATCGTAATAATTAATATTGTAATAAATTATATTTTAATAATTGATATAAAAAATAAAATTTTAAACTAATTACAGTGTTAGACAAGTTTAATTTTTAATAATTAGGAAAAATTATAAAATTACATATAAAATTGTCAATATTTGTATAAATATTTAAAATACATAAAGTTCGCCGATCAAAGTGATTCATATGTCAAATAAAAGAACAACGATTTTTCTGTTTATTTTTAATCCCCCATCCCGCCCCCACCCCCGGGATTAGCTAGAGTATAGTACTTTGCAATCATTTCGTTATCTCAGATATGAGTCATGAGTTGAAAAAGTTTTAATATACATTATATCATTTTTAAACATATTTATTAGATACAATTTACAAAACTTAATTATCTCATTTAGTTTAAAAATTATTTAAAATCATTTTGGCGCGAAACTTTTTGAGGACCCCTATATAAAAGAAATATTAATTATTAATATAATAAAATGCAATGAATGAAAGACAGACAACGGACTCTGTTTGGCACAGTTTCGGATTCTTTTGCGGACACTGTTTACACTACGTTTGACAACATTTGGGTCAATTTTTTTAGACTAATCTTAATTTGAGTTATAAATTGTTTAGTGTTTTTGGCGGACTAACCATTCTTGTAGACAATTTGACACCAATTACCAAAAAAATATCGATTGGCCGAAACTGCAGGACATTTGTTTGTTTGCGGTGTTTGGAAACAAAATTTATGTTTTGAGTTTTGAGGTAATCGATAACCAATTTTGCGTAATGAACCGATGCCTTGTCCGGCCAAAATTTATATTTAATGTCTTTATGTTTGTTTTTAATAAATATAATTAAATTCTTTTTTAAACACTAATTTAAATAAACTTCTTTATTGACTGCGAGACCATTCCGATAGAAGAACGGACGCAAAAAGCTTTCTTTAGAAATGGCTATTCATAGAATGACTTTAGGTTCAAATTTCTGTTTTGGCTGAAATTTGACTAAATCTGGTGTTGAGAAAATAATGTTGTAAAATACTTCTCGTCGTCGATAACAAAATCAAAATTTTGGCAATACTTGTAAAGTCATATCTTTTAACAATTATTTTCTTACTTTCCGTGTATATCGGCAATTTTTTCTTTACAGATCTTTTAATTTGTTTTTTTTGAGGCAATATCTGATAGTATTTCGATTGCAATTGTTGTTACAAATGGTTAAATTAATGTTACATTTGTCCAAATACTTATATGTGCTGTAAGGTTCATTAACTTTGTTTTTGGTCATTGTTTGGAAATATCGAACGTTTCCATCTGATTTCTTTGTTGACAATCTTTGGTTATAATTTTAAGAAAACAATAAATAGTACTTTGAGGCACTTTTTCTGCTATAAAATGGTAGGGCTTTGATAAAATGTCTGCTTCAATGTCTTGTGCTAAACGGAGCCATTTCTCCGGGGTCGGAAAGCAACGACTGTAGAAGTGAAAAACATATAACTTAGGCAAACCCTCAGTAAGAATCAATAAAATTTGATTCTCTGGTATACGAGCGCGCCGCAAACTTTGACATTTGTTGTCGTGGTAATCTTTGTTTGCTTTTGTTTTGGGTAAATGTCGGCGAATGGCAAGAATCGCTATTAGAGGTAAATCGCTATTACCAAATCGGTTTTCGAAGAAAACGCGAGCGTTTGCCCAGAGCAAACCTTGTACAGATAGGTCATCCGAGGCATAAAAATTAAATGTTTTGCTTTTGATGCAATTACATAATTTAGTAATTTTTTGCACGTAATTCAAAACGATAAATAACGCTTAAAACACATTAAAAAATTTTTAGATTTTTTTTTTGAAATGAGAAGCGATGACTAAAGATTTTCTACAAGTAAGATCTACTGCGCCAAAAAAATTACGGCAAAACTATTCGGGTGTTAACCGGTTGATAGACAGTGGTGCAGAAGTGGATAAGTGGAGTCAGCAATCAGTTCAAACGCTTCTGATCTACGGCTTAAGAAAGTAAACTTAGTTATGTCAAACCGGAAATTATACCGTGTGAATAAAGACGAATAAGTTATGGTGATTTTGGTAAATGATAACTAAGTGGATGAGCCCATTTATCGGGAGTTTGCCGTAAAGTGGTTAGACATAAAGTGGTTATATATTAGAATAAATGCACACAACACATAACATAATAATAACACTTTATTGGGAATTAAGCACAAAAAACTCTACATTTGAATGGTTTTAAAGCTCAGTGCGAAGTGAAGAAGAAGCATACAATCATTGCATAAAAACATACAAAATTATAGGATTTAGAGTTAAGTAGTGTGGCACAAAAGAAATTTAGAATATGTTTGAACAGTCCTAGTCATAGAGTTAGAGTCATAGAGTTTGAGTCAGTGTTGAAGTTATAATCATTGTTAATCATAATTTTGAATAATAAATTAGTAATAGGATTAATAATCAATTAGTAATCAAATTGCAAGTCAATTAAAGTTAATATAGTAAAATTTTAATTAAAATTAAGAAATAGATTCGAATTACTTCTCAATATTAAAAATTTTGAAAATTATTCTTAATATTTGTAAATTTTTAAAAATATTTTACACCATTTACTAAGCATACAAAATCAATATATCTGAAACTGTATAGATAAAGTGGCCACTGCAGATATATTATTTGTATATGTTTATCAAATTATATAAAAAATTATTTAACTTTTTTGCAATAAGAAATGGCATCAAATCTGATTTTAACCAAAATGAATTTTCTCTCAATAATAAAAATAGTGATTTAATAAAAATAATCAATTTAAAATAAATATATTTTTAATACATTTTCGAAGAAATTGTATATATAGTTTCATCTGTCAGCCCCCCCCCCCGCGGCAGCTCGCTTATTATAGTAGCGGAGAAAAAATTTTAGGTTTAAAGTTTCGGTGAATCGTTTACTATAATAGCGGAGAAAAAATTTAAAATTTTATTAAAA
>JAQFXP010000489.1:0-29232 GCA_034693685.1 Belba bartosi
CATATTATATTGAATTCGAGACTACTTTTAATCCGTTTTCAATCGCTATTCACTTCAGAGGATCTTAAAAATGTTAATGAATTTAAGCAATTTTTTCTATCGATTAAATACAAATATATTAATTAAAAATTATTTTTAACATTAAATTAATTATTTTTCAAATTATTTGTCATTTAAGTTTAAGTTTTAATTATAAAATTAATATATTAACAATATTTATTTTAAAAAAGTAAAAGTATTAAAAAGAAAATTCTCAAAATTTATATTTATTATGTGGAAGTTATTTTATAATCAAGTATTTTAAACAATTTTTTATTAAGTTGTTTAAGAATAGCAAATACTGAATAGCAAACAAATATTTGTATTTTGCGACAAACTTAGTTTTGCCCCAACTTTATGGTAAATGATTTTATAGCAGGGATCGTGAAGGGGGATTAGGAAAAAATCCCCCTGATTTTGCAAAAATTTGGATTTATACCCTCTAGCATTGGATCCGCAAAAAGGTACTCTCTCAAATTTTTTGGGTTATTTGACCAAAATTAGAAAATATTCCCAAAATTGGTGCTAAATGCAGTTTAAATTCAGTTAATTTAACTAAATTTAGTTTAAATTCAGCTCAATTCCAGTTAAATTAGGTAAAATATTATTAGGAAAGACGACCACAAATTGGGTCACCTCTCATCGCCGAAGAGTCCAGATCCGGTAATCGATATGTCTAAAGTATGTCTCAAAAGCTATTCGTGGAAGAAGTCTCTGGTTCGACACTATAAGGATCTTCATCTGACAAATGTTCAATTAGTTACCGAATAAGTTTGTAATTGTATTATTCAAATATACAATCAATTGGTCGCCAATTCGAATCAAGTAACTCGGTTTTGTGCACTGTAAAGATATTTAAATTTGACATACATTAGTCAAATACAGTATTAATGAACAAATTTGTTTATAATTTAATTATTATAGTTTAATCATTGAGTTTACATTACAGTTACAATAGGAATAAAAATTTAGCCTAAATTTTCAAATACTTTCAAATTACAATCAATAGATACAACATCAATATCTTTGTTACAAATAACTTATCTATCAGTTTCTGAATCAGAATTTAAACTAATATTAAGATTTTTAGATTTATGTTTGAACTGCTATCAATTTTTCAAATCTAGAATTCACCAATTTATTTCTATTATCAATTTAAATCTTTTGTGTTGTATAGTTACGTATTTACGAAATTTACTCAAATTGTTTGGTATTTTTATAACAATTTGTTCATAATTATTAAAACGTGTTTAAGTTTAACAATTTAACAAAACTTTTACATTTCTTTGAAAGTTATGCTAAATTTTACTTTATATTTAAGAGTAAACGTTCCCAAAATTTAACCTTTACAATTCTAATTACACTTAAACAATGTGTAGTATATTGTGTACCACTAATATTTCAGTAGTAAATTAATCATTTTATATTTTGTAACTTTAATATAAAATTAACTCAAATTTATTAATTTTATTGTTTATGTGTGAAAATCAAATTAAGTTTTTCCTTCAGTTACGAAAACATTTCTTAAGAATTTCAACCAAAAACTTAAATAAAAATTTACTTACAGTACAAGCGATGAGTTTAAAAAAAATTATTTTAAATTAAGATGTCTTTTATTAGCATTGTAAATTATTTGCAGATGAAAACTGTAAGTTAACTTCTTTTAACATTTATTAAACATTTAAAAATCAGTTAACTTTAACAACAATTGCAAGTTTGTCGTTCACAAACTTAAGTCAATTTAGTTTTTGTAATTTTTAAAACAATTATAAACAAATAATATATATATTTAAAAATAAATTTATATATATTAACCGCAAATAAGAACGTTTATTAATTAATTCAAGGTTTAAATAAATAATATATTTGTAAACGTATAGCCTCTGTAATTGAGCGGTAATGTACTTCTAAACGCTTGGTTTAATTTAACTATTAGTTTAATTTTTTAATTTAAATATTATTGTAATTTTCAGTTTTGTTTTGTTAGTAATCATATAAAAAAGCAAACTAAAAAATTACTGCTTTTATTCAAATAATTCTTTATAATTGTTTATTATGCAATTTTGTATAACTACTTAAAAAACAAAAGTGCAATAAATTTAGTTAAATGAAAACTGTTAATTAAAATAATTCAAAATAAGAATATTTAACTTTAAAACACATAAATATTATAGTGAAGTCGAATTAATGACCAAAGCGTTTAAAAGGCGAATGCATTGCCGCTCTACTACCGAGGTTATACATTAATAAAAAAATATTATTTATGCTAAACTTGAATTAATTAACAAAATTACACTAAACGCCCACATTTGCCGTTAAAATATATATTAGTAATTTTTATTTTTTTTAAATTACAAAAATTAGCGTGGCATTTCTTAAGTTCGTGAACGATAGACCTGGAATTACTGTAAATGCCTTTAAGGACAACTCCAGTTATTTGGTTTTTGTATGCCTAATAAATATTATTAAAGCTAACTTATATTTTTCACCATCAAGCAATTTGCCGCCAATGTTTATTATACTATATTTCCAAAAAAAAAATTTAATTAAAAAAAATAAATTAACACTATCAAACAATATATCGATTTAAAATATATTAAATGTACCTTTAAAAAATATTATATACAAATATTAATATTAATAAGAAATATATTATAATTATAAAAAAACGTAATTGCTAGACTTTCTGTTGTTTTACCTCTGTATACAAATGTTATTAAAAAGTTTATATTAAATATTTAACAAATTCTATTGTGTTTATAAATCAATTTACAATAGTTTTTTTTTAAACTGGTACAAAAAATTCTATTCTTTAAAACAAATTATTTGCAAAATTATAGTATTTACAGATAAATTGCTTTAAAAGATAGATTTTTTTGTGCCAACTTTGAATCAAACCGACTGTAAATATTGCTATTTAAAATTTTAATTAATAAAAATAAGAAATGAAATGTGTAAAACAAAATCCGAAATGTGTTAAAACTTATATAAATTATTTTTATTTAAGTTAAAAGTTAAATTTTATATTTAGTTAATTCCAGCCATAAATTATTTATTAAAAACTTATAGACTATCATTAAAAATAAATTAAAAATCCCAAACCCTATAATTAAAATGCAAATAATTAAAAATTTAATTAAATTCGGCAAAAATTTTCGATTTATTTTTTTTTATAAAATAAGAATTTGGGTTTAAAATGTGCTTATCTTGAGAAAGGCTTTTAAATAAATTATCTAATTATATAAGAATTAAATTTTCTAATTATAAAATAATTAAATTATCTAATTAGATAAGAATTAAATTATCTAATTATAAAATAATTAGATTATAAACATTTTACAACATTTCTAGCAAATTTTATTATTTAAAGTCAAATAATAAATAAATTATTAAAAAAAACTTTATATTATTTTTTGAAATATAACCTAAAATTATAATAGTTATTTTGCTCACAAATAGAAAAAACATTATAACAATTAAAAAAAAGTAAGAATGGTTTTGGTTGCAAATGGAAAGAGAATTGAATGCTAAGAAAGGTTTTCTGACTGTAATGTTTAGAGGCCATCAATAATGCGTTGGAAAAAATATACAGAAATATATAGAAATATACAGAAATATACAGTCAATATTCGGAAAAAGTTATTTAACAAAATTTGTATGCCAAAATTTTCATTCTTCTTATCTTTGTCACGCATATTAATTTTTTGTGTGATGTATCTAATAATAATCAAACTTCTTAGTTTTGTGAGCAAGGTAAACTTATTAGCTTTTTAAAAATTTTTCTAAAATGGTAATTATGCTATTCAAATTTTTTTTAAAAATATTTTTGAAAAATTTTTAAACTCTCATTTTAATGTTTATAATGTTATGCAATCGGTCCAATCTGTTAACTCTTAAGTTTTGATTTCAAAGATTAAGACACTCTTTATGGCTTTAATACTGTAGTCGTTAAAAACAACTAAATATTTTTGTTGTAACTTTGTTATTGTTGATAATTACTTTAATTATTTTTAATTAAAGCTAAATTTACTTGCAAGGGAAATTGTATATTTAAATTTAAATTATAATATTAATCTCAAGAAAATTATTCTATTTATATTTTTATTGATAACATTTAAATTGATTTAATTGACAAAAATTGAAAGTTAAAATTTGATTATTAATACTGTAGATAGTTAACATAAGTTGTTTAATTTAATGTACATATCTTTGATCTTTATTAGCAAACATTGGATAAAAATTTGAAACTTTGAGGCTTTAAACTTAATTTACATAATAAGTCTATTGTGATAATGAAAATCAGAAGTTTGTAATTTTGAAAAACACTTTTTGAGGTCAAATACAATGAATGCATTGTATTGTATGATTGAGATTATGGCTAAACACTATCTATAAAATGCAGAATATAATTGTTTATAAAAATCTTATTAAGTTAAACCCAAATTGTGATCTAATTTAAACAAATAAATTGTTGTGAAGTAAAGTTGACTATAATTTCTAATTCAATTTCAGAGCAATTACTAATAAATACTGATTAATAGTTTTATACCTAGACAAACTTGCTCAATATTAAATTTTTATAATACAATTAAATCTATTATAAATTAGCATTTCAAAAAAACGTTTTCAACTAACCCTGGTCATAAATAAAGTTTAATCAAATCTTGACTTCTAATCGATTTCATTCAATGACGAAATTTCAAATCCATTTATAATTTACAAAAATAAGAAATTTTTAATCAAATCCATATTTTAATTTTTATATTATAAGCAATGTTGCAACCATAATATCAGTTCAAAAGCGCTAGTTAGTTTCTAACTGTTGATTGACAAATACTAGAACTCTAAAAATCTGTAATGGCCCGCATGTCTGTTTGTGGGCCACTGCAAATATATTGTTTTTGTTTGTGTAATAAACAACAAAAAAGCTAACCAACACTTTTGAAGTGCTAATATGTTTGTAACATTGGTTATAACTTATAAGTTTTTTGAGTACTTTTGAAAAAAGGTCAATTAGAAAAACAAACTATAATTTGTTTCAATAATAGCTAAGTTTTAGAAAAAGTTATGATTGATTGAGTGAATGAATAGGAAATTAATGGTTTAATGAGATATAAATTAATAAAGTTTTTAAAATTTTGAAATAAAACGACTAAAGAGTAAAACTAATTAATTAAGTTTAATTTATTTATAGCGATAGTTCGAACTGTGGTCACCATTATCTTGCTTGATCATATCGGCACACTTTTCTCCTATAACAACGGTAGCGGCAAATGTATTCGAGTTAACTATTTCGGGTATTATTGATGCATCGCATACGCGAAGACCCGACACGTATTTGACTCGAAGTCGTTCGTCGACCACAACATCATTCCTCTTTGGGTCACCCATTCGGTTGCCACCCGTCAGGTGATAACCAGACTTTCCAGTCGTGACTATAACACACCGAATGAATGAATCGCATTCCCAAAGTGGCCGATCCTTACACACCCGACACCCGGGCGGGGGAGCCATGATTTGGATGTGAGGCGTAATCAATGAGTTTTCGAGGAAATAGTAAACAAATCGAATCATTTCAATAAAATCAATCATATCCTGCGGATGAGCCAAAAAGTTTGGGTCAATTAATGGTTGGATATGTGGGTCCGGGGACTGTAAACGAACGGAACCGTAACTTTTGCACCGGTATAGATGTGGTGCTAATTGAAACAAAAATTCGCCAAAAACTGGTCGAAAGTATTCAATCCAAGCGGGGATTTGTGACGGATGTTCCGATGCGATCACCAATAAGTCCTGAATGTATTGAACTTTTGTGTAATAGAATATGTTCGGCCACTCCGGGTCGGAGTTGTTGCTCGAACTGAAGTACGAGAGAGTGTCCGTCGCTTGAGATAACGGACCTTTCCTGTTGACAAACAGGTCGTATAGCTGTGGTATCGTAAGCCTCGCCTCTGGGTTCACCAGTTTTCTCAATCTGGCTTCTGGTATGACGGTATGGATGGAGACGGCCGGGTGGTCTTGGAAGTTGTCGCCAACTGGTAGATCGGCCACAACAGGTATTCCGAATTGTTTCAGATGTTCTCTACGGCCTATACCGGAAAGCATTAGCAGTTGAGGTGAACGGACAGCTCCTGTTGTTATAGTATTTGAGGTAAGTTTTAGCAAAAAATAAAATAAAATGAATTAATTATTTATTTTTACGCAAAACAAAAGTTAATTAAGTCGTGAAATACCTGCGGACAGAACGACCTCTTTCTTGGCGTAAACGGTATGCGTTTGGCCCTTATGTTCGAACTGAACGCCTATAGCTCTGACGCCTTTCCCAATGTCGCCGAAGAGTACTTTAGTGACAAACGCAGAGGTAATGATATGCATGTTCTCTATGTGGGGGTTGGGGTCGATATACGCGTTAGCAGTACTCGAGCGCACGCCGTCCACTAAAAACGATTGAGTCATAGCTGTGCCCAACTGTCGGGCGCCGTTGATGTCTATAGTCGGTATTCCGTATTCATTAAGTGCTTTATTATGCAATGACAGCATTGGGTGCGGACTGGGGTCGGACGACACACCAACGGGTCCGGCAATGCCGTGAAATGCTTGGTTTGCGTTAACGAGTTTCATATCCGTATTGTTCTCAGATTTAATAAAGTAATTCAATATCTGCGCGTATTCCCAACCTCTGGCGCCGTACCTCTGGGCCCAGTTATCAAAGCATCTTCGGTTGCCTCTGTTGTAGATCATGCCATTGATGGTAGAGCTGCCGCCAATGGCTTTCCCCAAATTTGCAGTCATAGACACTCCAGTGAAGTGCTTCTGTGGAGTGGTTGAGTACATCCAGTCGTACTCCGGGTTATCGACTAATGTCTCGCTTAGGGCAGGAATATCTGTGACCACCGTCTGTGGTCCGCCTGCTTCAAGCAAAAGCACATAAACATCTCCATTTTCGGTGAGCCGGTTGGCCACTACGGCGCCCG
Source organism: Belba bartosi (assembly GCA_034693685.1). Lineage (NCBI taxonomy): Eukaryota > Metazoa > Arthropoda > Arachnida > Sarcoptiformes > Damaeidae > Belba > Belba bartosi. The sequence goes on from JAQFXP010000489.1 coordinate 7,014, forward strand.
CAGTGCCGGCGCCGACCACTATGTAGTCATATTCAGCTAAATGCGAATTCCGTTTCAATATTTTGTTGTATTCTATCTGTCGTTCAATCGATATCATCGAAACCGCAATCATTTGTAAGATCATAGTCGGAACCAATGGAACCATTTTTTATGAATAAATTTAGTTTTAAATTATTTAATCAATAAATTAAAAATTAATTTATTAAAAAAGAAACAATTTAACTAGCAATCAATCAAATCGATTATTATTAATAGGACACTAAATGTGAGCTAAACACAATTCACACATAACTAAAAAACGACTCACTTCGCACTCAATCAAAGCGTTGACCAGAAATACCTCAGACTTCGACTTATGCCAAATCGAGCGGTGGGTCTGTGTGTCGGTCTGTCGGAACAGGTTTGTGCAGCACTAACCTTGCCTTTGCGTGCTTGTGCAAACAGTTGGGAACAGTTAACGCGGGGATTGGTAAAAGTCAAGTCCCACCTGGAAACACAGTTTTGCACTTTCTTGACACACAAAGCAAATATCGACTAATTTTTAAGTTTTTTTCTACGATTTCTACAAATCAACGAATCGAATATTATCCGTAAGTTTCGCATAAATTAATTGCCTTAAACACGAATCCATTTTTATCGATGGCTAATAACCAGAGGCCAGTTATGCGAAAAAGCCATTCTTTTAGTTCATTTTTTATATATAGTTTAGTTTCTAAGTTGTTCTTGTTTTGTTTCTACATTTGCATATATATACACAAAACTGTGCTATAATTTTGCAGACATTAACGTATAAATGCATTTTTCAGATTAAAATTGATTTTGTAATTGCTTTGAGACTCGCCTTTGATTGATATTATACAGAATACAAAGTAATTAAATTTCAATTTCATAAATTTGATAACTTGACTTTCAATATCAATAATAATTATTTTTGTTACTCAATAGGTTTGTAATTGTTTAAAATTGTTAGGGTAAATCTGGTACTAATTTCATTTTTGTTGTTGCTAATTTTATCGATAAATTTTTCTATAACTTGCAAGTTAAAGTGTTTGCTTTAATTCAATCAACAGCTAATTATAAAACGTTAATTAATTTATATTTATTTAAAATACTAATGAACTCATAAATCCGTAATTATTGCATTAAAGTGTCTAATTTGGGATTTTATTTTAAAAATAAATTCAAACAGTTATAAACTTAAAATATTTGTTTGAAAAAATTATTTTGACACACTTATTCTAATGGTAGAAAAATTAGTTTAATGATTAAAAATTAATAAAGCTTTATTTAAAAAAAGTAAATTGCACCAGACATTATTAAAGTGATATACTTTGGTATTATTTTTAATCGACAAATAGAAATTGCATTATATTAGTTGTAATTAAAAAAGTAAAAGTTATAGCGATAATTTATTATTAATTATAAATTTTATTTCATAGAAAAAGTCAAAGATCAAACTTGTTTATTAATCTTTAGACAGCAAAAGTAGACGTTTAAATAATTAATTTCAAATTTTTAATTTATGTTCTATTGTATCAAAACTTGATTATCTAATTATTTTTATTTATTAATTTGTTAATTAATACGTTTAAAAATTATTTATAATTTAAAATCTAAGTTTTAGATAAGCATATACAATTAAAATAAATAGTGCAACACGTTATAAATAAGTTTTCCTAGTTTTTTATAAGCCTAATTAAGAAAATTTTTTATAACAAGTTGTAAATTAATAAACAAAATCAAACTGTTTGTAAATAGTAACTTATTAAACTAAAACATTTGCTCTTAATGTATGACAAATTATAATTAAAAGGAATTTGTTTTATTTTTAAACTTTATTTTCTTGTTTCTATTTTAAATTTAAAATTTAATTAAAGTATAAAATTGCAAATTAAAACAATCAATATAAATTCTAAAACTATTGTAGTATATTTATTTTATGTTTTTTTGCAATGATTATTTTTTATAGCTATTTATGTTATTTTGTTTATGTACAGTATATACTAATAATAATATAATATAAGTTATTATTATTTTATATAAAACAATTGATATTTTACTTATTTTTAAATCTATTTTTAAAGAAAAGTGAAAATAGTTTGCTTTATTATCACGTTTAAAAAGATTATATTTAATACAATAATTATGATTGAAAGGGGTTTTGTTTAAAATATGCAAAATATAAAGTTGCAGATTATAATTGAAAATAGGTCAATTCTTAAAAAAATGGAAAGTTTTTTATGTATCAAATTCTTAATTCAAAATATTATAAAATTTATTTATTTATGAAATTAGAATTTTTACAATTTATTTGTTCTCTTATTTGGTTAAAAGTGTTTTTCTGTAATATATAAAAAATAATAAAATATTTGCATAATAAAACAATAATAGTTAACTGATTTAAATAGTTTTTTAAATATATATATAAATAAAGTAAATATATAAATAAAACAATTAAATTAATAACACATTATTTAAATACTTAATAAAAATAAAGGCTTAAAATAATTGGCACAAAACTAGAAGCAAATAACTTGAATACAGTTGGCACTTATGCAAAAAGTGTCATTGGCTATTTAACATGTACGCAAATTAATTACTGAATCTTAATTTAAAATCCATTACAACAAGAATTTTTACTTTAGTGTCACAAGAATTTTATTGAAAGTTAAGAAAAAATAGATTTATTTAATTAGTTTCTTATAAACTATACTCAAACTATACATTTCGGAAAAACTGGTTAAACTATTTTTAGTGGAAAGTTATTTAAATCAAATTTGGGGCAAAAAGACAAACAAATAAAAAATGAAAGATTTTGTTCATAAAAAACTCGAAATATTTCGATATCTCAATGAAATTATTCTAATAATTATGTTCTGATTAATCAAAAGGGAAAAAGTGGACCAAAAATGAAACATAAAAAACAAAAAAATTATAATAAAAAATAATAAACAAAAGTAAAACTTTTCGAATCATTTTTAAAAATATGTCCTTGTTAGTTGATTTGAAATTTAATCTTTTTAAATGCCTGTGTTTTGCATTTATCTATTTCTTGAACTTCACTTTTTAAAGTCAATATTATAATTAAATTTATTTAAATATATTATTTTTTAAAAATGCAAACAAACATGAAACAAATACATACCTTATAGCTATTCATATGCACTAATCTAATAAATATCTGAAAACCAATTATTAAAAAAAATGTATTTTATTAAAACACTTAAATAGAAATATTGATATTAAAAATAAGTTATTTGAAAAAAATAAAAACAACTAAATTAATGAAAAACAAATAAAATCCGGAAGTTTATTAATTTATTCAAAAATAATATAAAAAACAATATTTCATTCAAACAAACAAATCATTTGAATCATAAAAATAATATTAAATTATAGTATAATAACTGATATAATGTTATCATTTTTATGAAACAATTAAATGTTGACTATATTAATGTGAATTAAGTCATATAAACTTACATCAAATTTATGTTTTTAATAACTCATAATTATGGGTCATTTCTGAAAACTTTTTTTTACAAAAAAAAGTGCAATTATAGTATAATTTAATGTGGCAAGTAAGATTAATTTAAACAAATAATCTAAATAATATAATATAATTATTATTTACTTAGCAAAATAAAATTAAAAATAAGAAAATATTTGCAAAATATTTTTGTCTGATTACTTAATTTAATAAATTTAAGTAAAAATTCATTTTATTTTACAGAGATATAAATAACCCTTTTATGGCATAATTTTAATAGCATGAAAAGTTGATTAATTTTTAAAAATAATAAATTAATGACTAATTATGATTAGATAAAAGTTGGGAAATGATAAGTAAATAATAAAATAAAATAATTTAAATTTTAAAATAAATTTATTAATAAGTAAATAAAAATAAACTAACCAGTTATTCATTTCCAGTTATTAGCCATTTTTGTTCATAAATTTTAACCTATAACAATTTAAAAATAATCAATTAGTAAACATGCTTAATCAATCTACGTTCCAGTTGACAGCAGTTTAAAATTTATTACATTTAATTGTATCAAGCTAAATAATAACTTATTTAATCTCTTAAGTTAACCAAATTATACAATCCTTTTACAATTGATTTATTTGATCTTATCTACGCTTTTGAGAAATGAATTAAGTTTTAAAAATAAAATAAAGCAAGACAAAAAATTCTAATTTAAATTAACATTTCTATCGATAAAGTGATAATAATTTCCGTTCAGTTTGCTATAAAAATAAAATATTTGACTCTTTCCTTAATTGGGCGTCTCTTTCAATATATTATATTTGTTTGAGAATTAGTTTAAATGATTTGAATTAAATGTTGAGATCAATTCAGTTGATATTAGTTTATTTAATAACAAAAAAATTGTAATAAATATCATAAAATTAATATTAAAATATAATTTTTTAATTTAATATTTTATAAAAAAAATTAATTTGAAATTAACTAATATTTTTTATCTTTAAATTAAATCTAGTAAAACTTAAGGAAAATATAATTTTTAAAATATAATTTCTACTTCACTAACATCTTACAAAAGTTTATAAACAAATTATCTAAAGTACCGGTAAATTGGTATATAAATTGTAAAAATTAATTAATATTTTATCTAATAATAAATCATGTGCATATCTAAAATTTAAAAATAAAATTTTAAGATTATTGTACATTTACCACAAAAATAATCTATCTTAAATTTTACACTAGTATTTGAATAAATTTTGATTACAGTAATTAAATTGCATTTAATTCAATTAATCTAAAATATCACAATTTTTATGCAATTAAAATAAAATAAAATTTAGTTTATAAAATGTTTTAATTGCAACTTGTAAAACTATTGAAAATTATTCATATCCTTAATACAAAATTATTTAAATTAATATTGATTAAAATTTGATTTAGAGTTCACTTTGCCCCAAGTTAAAACAATGTAATGAACTTGCAATTTTTTAAGCTGATACTTTTTTAAATTACTAACCTTAACTTATTTTTAAAAATATTAAACAAAATTTAGTTAATTATTCTATTTGTTGTTAAATAATGATTAAATTAACTTGTGCAATAATAATGTAAATTCAAAATAAATAAACATTTTTTTAGGTTATAACGTGTCTGAAAGGCAAAACTAGAAAAAAAATATGTGCCGGAAAGTATTTTAAAATATAAAATTTTATTGTCTATTACCTTTTATTAATTATAAAACAGCATTCCTGATAAAATATTTTAATTACAAATAAAATAATATAAAAGTTATCTAAATCTGTAGTTCTATTACATGTGTTAGAATATCAAACGATTATTATTATCTAAAATTGCATTTTTATTATTATAAAATTTTGCGAATTTTACAAATAATAAAACAAAATTAAATTTGATTTTAACGTTTTGTTATTTAAACCAAATGTGAGTCAAATAAACCATTTATTAACATAAGTCAAAGTTAACAGATTAAAGTTTAGATAGTTTACAAACAAATGCATTCAATTGTAATTATTATTTTTTTTAATTATTTTTATTTGTGCTCTAGATTTATTGATTATGTAAAAGTTCAAATTGTTTCTTAGCTGGAAACATTTGATAGTAAAAATAATAATAACAACAAACCTACAATTGCCAACTAAAAATAAACATAAACAGTATTGTTATTTGAACTAAAATATTTATTATCTAATTATTCAAATTAAAAACAAACAATATACAAATTAAATTTACAAATTAGCAAAATTAAGCTATTTTGGTGCATAAGACTGACATTTACATTTAAATTTACATTTCCGGCCTCACCTAACAAGGACTCACTTCAACACTTTTGGTAATAAAAGAAATTATTATATCAGCAAATAAATCACAATTTGCGTTAAACCAGGTTGATAAAATTATAAATTTATAGACTCTGATCGAAGATTATAGAAATTTCAACAAATTAAAATTATAAGCTTGACTATAAACTAAAGAGTTAAGCTCCAGATTGAGATTGCCATCGAAAATGCATTTTAAGTCAATTAATAAAACAACTTTCATAAGTTAAACTATACTTTTGAAATATAATTATTTCATAAATCAAAATTTATAAATACAATTTGAACTTTTATTTCATAAATAAGGAAAAAATATTTGTTTTGTTTCGAGTTTTTTGGTTTTATTTCTTAAAATTAATACATTTGTATAATACAAATATTTACATCAAATTCATATTTTTTAAATTTGTTTCATATATTTTACAATTAATTATTTCAGAAAAATAATTACATTTTTATTCAAAAACAATTCTTAATTTTTTATTTAATTTTTTTTATTTTAATAAAATTAGTGAATATTTTACAAATTTTTATCTAAACAAAACTCGAGACAAAAATTTTATATTTAAACTAAAGGAGATTTATTGCACTGATTAAATTTCAACCTGTTCCAAATATTTTCAATAATTTGCTAAATGAATTGAATAAATTATTTGATTGGAATTGAATTTACAGTATTAATCAATTGCTTAAATGTTTTAATGAGCAAATTTTTGACTCTAAAAACAATCTAAATAATTGTATATTTAATATAAAAATTTACTAAATAATTAAATTTAAACAGTTTATTTTATTACAGAATTAGAATTTAAACGTGGTGTTGTTAACTTTATTATTGTTATTTTTAATTAAGCTGTATTAATTGGTTTTATTATAAATATAATTACACAATATTTTAATAGTGTTTTCTTAATTAGATTTACACAAATAGCAAATAATTAGTTTAAGTATTTCCGCAACATTTTCTCTGACATTCTTCCTAGCTAAAATATCTGTAGGTTGTAAAAATTAAGATTTTATATTAAATAAGATTTTATAATTTAATATTTTAACTAAAAACAAAATAATACTAATAAAAAAGTGCCTGGCCAATTAATGCTATATCACTTGATTGTATTTATACTGTATAAGTTATGAAAGTTTAGTCATAAAAGAGCCAAGCTAAACACTTTTGTCTCAATCGGCGGATAAAACTCAAAATTAAATATCTATTTAAATAAAACTAATTTTAATTATTAACTAATTGTATCTTCAGTTGAATTGTTATAAAAAGTTTTTAATTAGAGTCTAATCATAAAAAGGTTTCAATCAATTAAATTCATTCCAAAAAAGTATTGTATATTAATATAAAATATTTATTTAATCCAAAAGCTGTTCATCAAGTTATTCACAAATCTTTTTTTTCCAAACAATCTAAATTCAAATTTATATTTAATAAATAAAAAACAAACAAAATTGAGTTAATTGATCTGAGAGTCCACACACACACAACACACACGAAATGTTTTGTTCGTAAATTAAAACTTTATTAAAGCAATTAAATTGATTTTTAAAACTAATAGTACAGTAATTACTATAATATAAGAATCAATTTTATTGAGAAAACTATTATCAAAAGCACCGGATTTTGAAGAATCACTTTTAGCACTCGATGAGACACTGGTGTCGTCTTTGGTGTCGCCCATCATCGATGAGCCCATATTTGATCGAATGAGGGAATTGTTTCGATGGCTGGGACTCAGGAAAGACGTCGGCCATACCGAGTACGGGTAGCTCTGCGTCGACGGCATTGAGATTTCTGTTGGAATGCATTTGTTTGTTATAATTTGGGAGTTTATGATTTTATAAAACAGAAATGTGCAAAGTAATTATTTTTGAAAAAAAAATATTTAAAGCTTGCATATGTTAATTAAATTAGAATTTTACAATATATGCAAATATTTGTTTAAAATAATCAAATGCTCTCGTTTTGCCATAAATGCAGTTAAGCTAGATTTAACTAGACTTTGATATCAACCTTACTGTATAATTTTTTATTGCTTTTAGCTATTTTATCGTTTCAGCTATTTGGTTTTATAATTTTAAATTTTTTAAATCTATATTTTTTTGCACATTTCTATTTTTTAATAGTGATAAAAAAGCATCAAGACCATATAATCGAACTAAGCCCTCCTTTTCCCCTAGCGTGTTTTTGGCGACACATTTATAACTTCCAAAATCCTTTTCATCCAAATTCGTAATTTTTAACTTCATTTTCGTCCGATAAGAGTCGTGTTCTTCGCGGGTCTGGTATTTATGAGTCGGCAATAGAATCACTCCATCGTTCCGTATCCACGACGTGACCGGTTGTGGCGATGCCTCACACCTGCACTCCAGACCCACATCACTCCCCACTGAAGAGCCCACCAATTGATTCGATACTTTTATTTTTGGACGAACTGTACGAACAGACAAATTAATTCTCAATATTTTTTTAATTAAGAATTTATATTTATTTGATTCAATTCTCATTTCATCTAAAACTTAAATTAACTTTTAATGTAAACTTTGATTAAAGTTTGACTAAAATCCAAATATTTGTTGTATTCGGTTATACCGTAAGAGATAAAAATTGATTTATTTATCAAAAACTTTCACTTTTATTAACAGTGAAGTGAAATCTATTATTTATTTTGTTCGTTCGCTTCTGTATTTGTTTTATAGTGTGTTTGAGATAATATAAAATATTAAAATAAATCTTGATAATTGAAAAATTCATTAACAGAATAACTTATTAGTTGTGAAAATTTTCTCAGTTTAAGACAATAATTGGAAATTAATGTTAAAATTGAATTTTTATCAAAAACAAAATGCCTTTGTTTTTGAACGAACATAAATTTTAAGCTAATTATTAAAAATAACTTTAATTTAATATAAAAGCAAATAAATTCTGTATAAAGCTCTGCCTTTAACTGATAATGTATATGAAACTGAGATAGCCAAGGAAAAATATTAAAAATTATATAAATAAATTTAATATTCAGCAAAAATAGCAACTTGAACAAAAATTTTACTTTTAGATTTTACATTGCTTATCCTTGATTTAAAAAGTAGAATGTTTTTTATACAGTTCAGTTAAATTAACTTAATCATTCTTTATAAATAATCTAAAAATTTCAACTTGTTAAAATAAAAGTTTCAATTAAATGAAAAACTTTTTCAAAACTATACAAATGTTCAAATTATTGGACAGTTTTTGCTTAATGTTTGATCGATTAAGTTATTGTATGTCAACTCAATTAAGAGGAGTTTTAGTTTAAGAATTATTATATTCTTTTGAGGAAAAAAAATTTCTTAATACGTATTAAGAAATATCCTTTTGGTAATACAATATTTATATTTAAATAATAGTGTTCTTAATTATTAAATAAATAATTAATCATTGTACAGTATTTAAAATCTGTTTCGAAACTGTAAGTATGAATATAATAAAATATTTAGTTTTATTAGTTCAAATTGCATTGATAAGTTTAAATTAAAACATTAAATTAAGTATAATCTGAATATGCATTACAGATTAAAGTTTATATTTCATTTTAATAAGTATATATCTATATGTTTAAATATATACAGTAACATATATGTTTGTCTAATTTGCAGATAAATTGTTTTAAAATACAAAATATTTGAGTATTTTTAAAAACCGATTATATTATACTTTTGGTACTATATTAGACTATTCATAAAAATTACTAATTAAGGTCAAAATTATTATTATTATATATTTAAATAAAATTACAATATAAACTTTACTTATAACTTATAAGATAAACATGTGTTAATCATTGCTCAAATATAAAGTAAAAATTGTTTAGTTTATATGATAAACATTTAATATAACATTGAATTGATTTTAATTTTTTTAATTTAAAATTTAAATATAATGTAAATTTAATTTAGATTTTTCTTATATTGAACATGTTGCAACTTATAATTATTTCTCAAAGACAAAATAACAAATCTCTGCTGACATTCAAATGATAGATTAGTTTTCGAATAATTAAAATAAAAAAAATTTAATATACAGTAATTAATTTGATTTAAATATATTTAAAAGTAAAAACAATTGTTTTTTTGCAATAACAATAAAAATTTAATAAATATCAAAATTTAATTTAATGTCAAATTATATTAATAGAAATAATTAATTCATTATTGCAGCCTTAAAATGAACTTACAATTTACGTTAACAATAATCCTCTTGCTAACACTCGGCGGAACTGAATTAGACGCTATACATAAATAAGCGCCCATATCATCTAGAAAAAATTTAAATTTAAATAAAACTTAATTAGATTTAACGTAAAAAAGACAAAAAATTAAATAATTCAAATAAATGCAAAATAAAATCAAAATTTAAATAAAAAACAATTCATATAAAAGAATGTCTTAAAAGCAAATGAAAAACAAAACAAAAAAATTGTAAACTCTTTAAACATAAATGTTTTGAGAGACACATAATAGAGAAGAGGAATTTAAAACTTAGTTTGGTGAAAATTTATTGAAATAAAAGTTGTCTTAGTGAAGTTATGTTCAGTTATGACAAACCTCGAGTTACTTGAGTGATATTCAAATATTCGCCTTCGACTTTGGTTGCTAAATTGAAAAGAATGAGTCAATATATATATAAAGTATAAAAAGAGTATTTATGAGTATATATTGAAATTTGTTATACTGTATATATATCGGAATTGTTCGAAATGAAGGCATAAGAAAAGAAGAGGTTTTTATTGTTAGCATCGAATGAGAGACTCTTTTCATGAAGTGAAACATTGTTTGCAGTCAATGGACACAACACTAAGCAATAGATCATAAGAGACGTCAAATCGATTTTAATGCTCTGTCTGTCTACTGATTCATGTCTACAGACTCTTAACGCTCTAAACGTCGTCTTTCTATACAACAATCAGAAGGAGGTCTTCACTAGAAAATTGTCCTTTTTGTCGAACCACGACTTCAAGTCATAAAACTCACAGACAGTCAAATGTAAAACGACATAAACAAGTGGTTCGTGACTCAAAAAGTTTGTACAAGCTAATTCTATATAATACTGTAACTGTAAAGCAAAAAAGAAACAGAAAAAATCAGATAAAAAGTTTGGAAAAAAAAGTTCGCTTTTATTCTCGAAAGTCATCATAATTTAGAAAAAAATATTAAATATCGCTTCGAAAGAAATTTTCGAAATTATAATTGAGATTCTTTTCTAAAAAGAAAATTTCAAACTTTACTAAAATTTTTCGATTTAAAATTACTTTATAACACGAATATTCTGTTAAACTATAGATTTAATATATTTGAAATATTTGATACAAATAACTTATTCTCAATTTTTAAACGCATAATAAATATTCCAAATCCGATAACTATAAAATCCAAAACCAGTTGTCTATTGGCTGTCTAGAGACTCCTCACCCGAATATTTTTTGCCGCCATATAAACCAAGATTGAGATCTTTGCTGTCCTCCCGCCTCCAGGTGACGGTCGGCGGCGGATAACCACTCGATCGACATCTGAGCGATAATTTTTGGCGTTCATCGACAGATGTGTCCGAACTCGTGTCGGAGTCGACTATAGAAGGAGGAACTGCACAAAATATTTTTGGATTAATTATCTCTTTTAGTGATTAATAACTTTGTTTTTGTAGTCATTTTCAGAAGCAATAGACTTTTGAATGAAATATAGTTTGTCTTTAGTTTCATAAAATATTTGAATTTGTTTAACTATACGTAAAATCAGTTTTATATTAATTGGCAATTGTTTTTTAAGTAAAGTATAGATTATTTTTGCTAAATTTATTTAACAACTAGAACAAAACTAGGAGGTTTATTATTAATATTTTTATAATACTTTTTTGTATTTTATTAGATATTTTATGAAATTTGTTCATTGATTTTAATAATAGCTAAAAACTCTCGTCAGTAGTAATTATTAGCTAAAAATCTATTATTTTCAAACTATTAATTTTCTTTGACATAAATGAAAAATAGTCTATAATTTGTGTGATTTTATGCTCAGACGGACTCTGATTATTGAAAAATTATACAAAATTGAGTGAACGGTAGGCATAAATTGATAGAATAGATATAAAGAACAAAATTATTTAAATTAATTTTACTATTTTGTCCATAAGTTACTATTAACGGTAAATTGAATTTCCATTTGACTAATGGACAAAACTCTAACTTATTAAACTATTGATTATAATTTTATTCAAAAAATATACAAAAAACATATTTAAAAATCAACATACTTAAAACATCAAGATAACCAGCTTGTGTTAGCATAGGCTCCGTATTAATTTGGCACATATACCAGCCTAAAAAAGTAACAAAAAAATATTGACTTGTAACATTGTAACATTATACTATACCAAAAAATGCCTGCTACTATATTAATAGCTAATATAATTCAATTTTTGTTCTTATTCCGGTACAATTGACAAATTAATTTTTAATGGTCACGTAATTACCTTTATCAGCAGCCCGCACAGTTTTAATATGCAGATACCACTGACGATAATTATTATGTGATACACGAAATCTGCTGTCCTTTATGACAGTCTGTGTGTGAATCGTTAGTAGTGTTGAATCCGATGAATCTGAGTCGAGTGCTTCAACTTTAAGCCACGCGACCTATAAGTTAGAATTGGGTTCGCAATTAATTTTTGTTGTTGTTGCTAATTTTTTATTTGTTTTGTTTTTAAAATTTATGCACTAGACAAAAAGTTTTATGACTGAAAACAAAATAAATACTTCCATTAATTTAAATATTTTTGTGATTTATATATAAAATTATTTTACAACTTTAAATTTTATTTGTTTTTTAATATAACTGCTTGTTAAAATTAGTTAAGTCTAGAAATTAATTTTAGCATAATATTATACTTTTTTGTTTATTACAATTAATCTAAATGCTAATATTATTAATAATTTAGTTATTCATTAAATTTTATCTCGTTTCATTTTTATACATTGCTAATAAACAGTGCAAAACTGTATATGTGTTGTGTTAACTGAATTGAGTAAACAAATGCACTTTTTTCTCACATTTAATTCAATGTATTATTTCAGTTAATTCTAGGGATAAGAGAAAATATGAGCGATGTTTGTATAGATGTGAACTAGATTAAATTCTCGACTTAGTATGTGCTCTGACTCTAATGCAGAGTCAGAATCGCCTTAAATGACATAAACTTGTTTATTAGAAAACAGAATTAAATCAAATTAATTAAACGCTATATAAAAAATTCTGTTATTTTGTTAACATTCACAATGGGCAATCTTAACTTGTCAATGTTAAAATGTATCACTAAACTTGATTTATTGCACTTGGAATTTAAGTTTAATAGGGGTTAAATTAGAACAAAATACGCTTATTTTGTATATTTCAGTAACAATCTATGTTGTTTGCATGTTTAGATTAAAAAATTGTTAATTTCCAAATTAGGTTAAATTGCTAAAAAATTGTTTGTAATTAGTGTAAGTTCATTTAATAGATAAAAAAATTTAATAAAAAATGTCTTAAGCAGTTTAACTTAATAAGACAATTTAAACATGCAAATAACAACGGTTCAATCACGCCAAAATAAAAAAACGTATTACCAAACTTTTGCTCTGGTTTGAATTTTAGCAAGGAAATGTTAATTAAATTAAAAATTAGTTTAGAAAAAATTTATAATTACTACATTTAAGTTTAAGGAGCAGTTGATTTAATTTTTATTTGATTATAGTTTAGTTTAACAAATATTTTCAATGTTAAACTAATTTTTGAAATTATTCATTAATTAATACAATAACTATCGAACAAAATATTATCGATTTTGAAGACAACTATAAATTTTCATTAGAGCAAAGTATTACAATAATTGTTTGCATTAATTAATTGTCATTTTGAATATAAATTTCTTGTTAGTTCTTATTTTTATATCAAAAATATAATTAAATTTAATAAAAATAGAAGAGAAGAGAAGTATAGGAAAAATGAAAAATATAATGAATGGATTGAATGAATTCTGAGAACTAGTTTGAAGGCAATTATGCAAATTTGGAGAAGAATGGGATGAATTGTATTGTAAATTTAAGTTGACATGCAAATTCAGTTATATATAAACTTGTTTATTTAATTTTTAAAACTAACTAAATTTATGGTAGCAAAATTAATTTAATTTAAACTAGCTATTTTTAGAAAATTAAAAAATTGATTAATATTCTTAAATTAGCATAAATATTTTCAAAATAACAGTTAATACACAGGTTATAACTTAATCTTATACTGTCTGGTTTAAATAATCTGACAAGTAAATATAGATTTAATTTTAAAACAAACAACTGCCAAGCTAAGCTAGTCAATATTAAACTTAAAATTAGTTTGACAAAAAAAAACATAAAATTTGCAATATATATATATATATACGCATAAATAAATTAAAATTACATAATCAAAGTAAGAGTTATTTGTAGAGCAGATAGTTTGTTGTTAAGTTTTAGAATGCAGACCAAAGTAACCAAAAGCTAAATTCAGTACATTTTAAATTTATTATGAGAGTGTTTTAACATAAAAATATGTATTGTTAACATAAAAAATGATTATATACTGCATAAGTCAAACACAAATTAGAGCCGAAAAAACTGCGCGACTATTCAATTGTTATCTAATTTATTTAATAAGCTTAAGGGAGAGGTAGGGAGAGCTCTAGTGCTTTGTTTTTGAATCCGTATTTTCATATAAAATTGAGTTAAGGAAACATGCGATCCATTCATTCAAATGCAAAATTGATAACTGCGCTCAAGAATGTGCTATTCGTATAGAGTCTGTGTGTCGAACAGTCTAGAGCTGGAAGTGTTCACAAGATTATGGGTATTATATTAGAGGGGATTCGCATAACAGTAGGATTTGGTGGCGAATGACTCACAAAACATGACTTAGATTTTGATCACATTTTTGTTGTTCATATGTGAGGGGAACGGGAGAGACGACGAGAGAGCACTGACTGATTGCTAATTATGATTATGTGTTAAATATTTTATTCATAAAATTTATATACAGTACAAAACGAATGGGAATAAAAATTTGATATAATTTAATTACAATTTGAATATTATATTAGCTTGGCAAAATAAATTATAGAAACGGAAACAGAAGAAAATCTGCTTTCGATTAATTTTATTTGAGAAAAGCGGTAAAAACCGATAAAATAATAAATAAAATGTATTATTGAATGAATGGACTGTCGAGTGATTGAGTCGAGTTGTTGAGTGAAAATAAAATAATAATTTAAACACAAACGCAAACTCTCAGACATAACATATAACTTATATTCGACTAAAACGCATACAAATATCGCACTGGGAGATTGATGAGAGTGAGCTTGGTTGAAATGTTTGAATGTTTTATGGGCTGTAATCACAGTCATGTATATAGGGATAGCCAAGAGATTATAATCAAATACTTTATAAACTAGATAATTGTTTAAATATTTCATTACTAACTCAATCAAATACTTTCTATGTAAAAATTCAAATTAAATAAGACATAATTAAAAGTTAAATTAGAGATAAATCATGTTAAAATTAAATTAAATTAATTTTGATTGCAAACTTGGACTAGAAAATCAGCACAACTGACAAGTGAGTTGAGCAACCTTGGTTGTTTTAATATGTATGGCATGTCGAGCAAAACTAGAAACCGAATCGCAATTTATAAATACCTTATAAGTGCCTAAATTATTAACAGTGCACTCGAGGACAGTGTCTCGACCACTGGCAACCGTCACATTAGTGATATGTTCCAAAAACTCTGGCGCTTCCACCGAATACCCGGATCCGATCACTAAAGAATAGAGAGAATAAAATGTTAGAATAAGTTATGTTTAAGTTTTAAATAGATTAGAAGTTTTAATCGAAATAATAGACTTATTCAGAGATTCAGAAATGAGCCAAAAATTCCCCTAATTTTGAAAATTGACATTTATCCCCTACCCCTCCCCCCACTAGCAAAGGTTGTTTGTGTGTGTGAGTACAGTATACTGTAAAATGTAAAGTGTTTTATGTATTCATTAAAATAAGTTTAAACTTTTAAAGTCTACAAAAACGTAATACTTAAGTTAAGCAAAAAGTTTATATAATAATTATTTTTCTCATTTATAATAGATTTAGTCAAAAGAATATTTTGAAAAACTATTATATAATGTTGACTAAAAAGATAAAGCATTTTGAGTACTACATCACAAATCTAGACTTGTTTTGCATTTTTCCCATTTATATTCATTTGAAATTTGTCGCAACATTTTTTGTAAAGCATTTTCGATAAATTATACTTCTTTTCCTACTGTAGAACATGTGTAAAGTATTTGAGTTTTTCTTATTTTTGTTTTTGAAATGTTTATTAATTCATATTTTAGTGAAAACAATACAAATTTCAGTCTTCACTAAGTTTGCTATTTTTGCTTTAAATGTTTAGTTTTTGAATAATTAAATAGAGTTTTAGTGAAGTTTTATCGATTGAAATTATTTATTGATTAAAAATAAAGTTTTTTTTATTGATTTTAATATATTATTAGTAAAATAAAATTTGTAATTTATGGGCAAAATAATTATTTTCTATTAATTGGGTTTTAAATTATAATTTTAATTAAATGATTTATTATATCTGAGTTTAATTAATCAACTGATTGATGAGGTCTTCAATATGTATCAAAATGTTTGACAAATAATGTATATTTAAAAACAAGATTGATTTTAATTTATTAATTAAAATAAAAAAATAAAAAACAAACTTGTTTAATTATTAATTATTAAAAATAAAATTTCAAATACGATTAATTATTGCTTATTTTTATTATTGCTAATTTATATTATATAATGTTAAATTAGAAGGATTGAATTTACTGTAAATTAAATGAACACATTACATAAAATTTAATTTTTAAGCTAAAAGTTTGTACAGTATTTGGCCAAGAACTAATTTCAATCTATAGATATTTTATTTACTTTTCTACTAATAAGACATATAACGTATCATTGAGTCAAACATTTCCTGAACTATTACCCACTTGTCTTTGGCTCACATTTTATGCACGACTTGTCGATAAGTAGTAAAAATCGGAATTAAGTTTTTGCCATAAAATAACAAAATTAATGATAATATTTATACTAAAGACTGCATTATTCGCGTAATAATTGTACCTAATTTGACTCAATTGCTCTAATAATGACTTATTTAGTTTTGAAGACTATCTCTTCAATAAGTCATAAATGCACAAAATAAATGAAACTGTTCTTAGATATAGTTTCAAGTCATGCAATAAATTTAAAATATTATTTTGTCTTAAATTTAAGCAATAAAAACATTTGAAAAATAATTTTATTTAAAGATTAGTTTTTTGATATTGATTATATAATCTAAAAATTACCAATTTGATGAAAATTAAAATTTTAAATATTTAAACTAGCTTAAAATTTATATTGAGATTCTAATTATTAAACATGTCCAAAATAATGATTGATTATACATTTTTAGATTAAAATCTATATTTATTTTAAAAAAGCATTTAATTTAAAAGTTTATTTTAATTTTTTTGTTATTTTCGATAAACATTTTAAACTTTTCAGCAGTTTTTATGAATTTAAAGTAAAACTTGAGATGAGATAAGAAAGGAATAGACGGGAAGAGCGAAAAAAAGTAATAAAAAGGAGAAAACTATCACATCATTATAGAAACTTTTGATCAATAAGTTTAAATTTGGAGCAAAAATGTTTGAAAATTCTTTGCTTTCAACAAAATGTATGTTTTATTAGTAATGCATATTATATTGAATTCAATTTTTTGTTTCGGAACTAAAAGTGGTTCTAAAAGTGATCTAATGATTGGTTCATAAGAACCGTTTGGCTCTTTTTCTTTGTTTTGAATTTATAAATGCTCAAGTTAAATTTATATATTGTAGAATAAAGTTTTAAAAAAATTTCTAAAATTATTTTTAAAAATTTAACCAAATTTTTATAACATGTTTTATTATTTAATAATATTTAATTATTATTTTTGATACATATATTAATAAAATAAATACGTTAAAATATTATTTATAATTTACACCCTTGATCACTTTAAACTGTCTGGAGTTGTCCTCAATTTAGTCTTTTTTATATATATTTTAGACAATGAGAACAATCAATGTTTGTTTAACTGATTTTTTATTCAATACATTTTTATCCAAACATTTGTGATTCAGGACTAAAATAGAGGACAGTTTTAAAAAATAGTTTTCATTTATTAAATTAGTAAAAATAAAATTTTAAAACTAAAATTTGCTCTATTTTGCCAATATTTGAATAAAATTATAAAAATAAATGTTATGAATTTTAATATTTATATAAAATTAATGCGTTATCTCTTAACTAAACCAATATATTCATATTTTTTCTTTTAAAAAAATAATAACTTTTTACTGATTTTATAAATGAAATATCTAAAAATATTTTATGTATACTATACTAAACATTAAAGTTTAAACAAAAGTATTTTTTTAGAGAAGAACTCTTTTTTCAGATGATTTTTCTCATCTGAAGACAGCGTTCAATCATTTCATATTCATAAACTTCTTATTCTTATGCAAATAGTTTTGAATAATTTTTTATGCCTTTAGTTCTTTAAAAAAAACTAAAAATTTATCAAAATATTCTATACTTTTCTAACAAATAGTAGTTTAAGCAAAAAATGAATAGAAATAATATTTTAAAACTAAATGATTTCAAGATTTTTTTATAGTTTAGACTTTAAGGTCTAACAAAATTGTTGTTAATATAAAAATAATTAAATTTATCGAAAATAATATTGATATCAAATATTTAGTAATCTTATTTATCTTATATTAATCTTATTTTTTAGATATGCGCCAAAAATAGTTATAATTTAAAATTTGTTTTAATTTTGACAAATTATTCTTATTTAATAAACATTATATTTTAAAAAATTCTATTTTAAAATTCAAAACTAAATTATTAAAAATTTTTAATAATTTAGAAAATATTCATTAATTTTCTTTTTATGACTAATTATAATAATTAATATAATTAAAGAAGATTTAGCAAACAGTTGCATGAAATTGATATTTGATAATTAGCTTTAACTTTAATAGCGTTTAATTAACTGTATTGTCATTAAATAAAAATGATTTTTTAGCTTCTTATTGTAATAATAATATAAAAATTTTTATTATCCATTATTTTGTGCTTTAATTAGATTAAAATTTTTGATTACTTTATATTCTAATAAAATTATTTTTTTAAATTTTGCTTTTAATTTATTAAAGATCTAATATTTATTATGTATAACTCTATATTGCAAAGGTACTCTAGTTGGAAATTTTAATTTTGATAAACTTTATTAATTTCTAAATAAATTTTAATAAATATTAGAAACTTATTTGTCAGTGATTTAATAATTAATTTCTAAAGATAAAATATAAAAATTACTATATTTATTTCTTATTAATATTTGTTTTAAGTAATTATATAATTATATAAAGAATAAAATTTTAAAAACTAAGTTAATTTAATTATAAATAAATTGTAAAGATTTATATTTATTATTATATTTAAAAACTAGTAAATTACGTATTATATTACAGTTTATCCCGGATATAATGAACAGCTTAATTCCGTAAAAATTGTTTACTATAAGCGAAATTTACTATAAAAAATTAAAATTTTATGCATAATTAAACTCGGTTCTCAGCAAATAGTTCACTATAAGCGGGTATTCACAATAAGCGGATTCACACTAAGCGGGATAAACTGTAACCATATTTGAAAAAGTCTGACAAGCTCTTATATAACTTAATATGATATCGATAAATCTTATAAATAGCGGTCAGATTAAAATTTTTATATTTTATAAATTAATAAAGTACATTGCTTATATACAGTATTAATAATTAATACTATTATAAATAAATATTTATTTATTTTAACCTTTCCGCTACTTATACGATATATCAAGTAAGGCCAAATTAAGGTATCAAAGTGGCAGATCAATCGTGTATTAGATTTAGCCTGATTTCTTCATTTTATTGCGTAATCACATAAAATTAAATAAATTTATATCAAAGTTTTTTTTAATTAGCCAAATCAGTGTGAACAAAAAAAATAAAAGCAGAAATTTTTCTAAAATTTTGGCCAAAAATCTAGTGAATAATAAAGGAGGAATTAAAAAATTTCTCAAAAATTCTATATAATTATTACGCAGTTTAACTCAATTTAGGCTAAATTTAAACTAAATCTAGTTGATTTAATTTAATTCAAATTAAATTCACTGTAGAACAAACTTAAAAAATTTTATTTTTGGTCATAATTTTTAAAAATGTCTAGTTGCTTTCGGCGACTAGCAAATCACGATGGAACAAGCATTTTTTATTGTGAAATAAATCTAAAAAGAAGAAATGACAATTTTTAAAATTAATGGGAGGAAAATTAACTGATCTTATGAAACTCTGTTTATATAAACAAAATTAAAATATGTTTTCTTAACTTTTATTATTTTTTAAAACAAAAAATTTAATAAAGTAATTTCTAATAAACTTTTTAATAATTTAATTTACTTTATCTAAATCAGATATAAATAATTTAAATTCTTATTTTAGAAGTAACATTTTATAATTTAATTAGTTTAAAATGTGTCTTTTCACATTTTACTTTAATTTATATTTTCTTACTATGTGTATTTTTTAATTTTAATTATAAGTTATTCAAAACATTATTTGCCATAAAAATAAAATTTTGTTTTTTAATTAAATTTAATATAAATACAAAAACAAAAAAATAATTTATTTATTATTCAAAATAATTTAGAGAAAGAATTAATCAAATTATAAAAACAATGCAATTATAACGTATAGCTCTGATGTTATTATATTAATAAATTATTCAAATGCATAAAATTAGCAAAAATCTAATTTAGAACTAATCAGTTAAAAGTTGCCTAGATAAATTTTTCCAAAAAAACTTATGCAGTATTCAAGTTGTAGTTAATTAAGAAAATTATAATTACAATTGGAACCGATCTGTTGTTTGCATTTTATTTTTATCCCCAATCTATGCCATAATATAATATTTGTTTTGTAGGATATTTTATACCGCAATTACAAAAAAGTTTTTTTCGTTAAAAATATGGAGAAATATAATAATTATGATAAGTATTGTGAGAGAGAACAGATGGAAAGCAATACTTTTGTTTAATTCAAACATTTTTATGGTTGAACTGAAAGACAAGTTTTTTTTGAAGAGAAACTGCTAATCATATATAGAGTGTTTCGGAAAATTTTTTAATGTTTTTTGATCACGACTTCAGTCATCAATTTTGATCGAATAATAAACTTTAAAATACAATATATGTCTATTAATTTGAGCTATGCCTAATTGTCACACTCGATCAACTGACTAATGCTAAGTTGTTTTTTATAATACAGTAAAAGCTTTTTTTTTATCATTATTATAAAAATCGTTAAATTTAGGCTCATTTGAAACCAAGTTTACGGATTCATTAAAATTGTAATTTTATCATCTTAAAAAACTTAACTATAAAGTAAAGTATTTGATTTAGCTAAAGTAAAACACTGTAAGCTATTAAAAAATAAATTTTATTTTAGTTTTTTAAAAATGTAATGCATTTAGATTTTAAAATTTATTTTATATATAATATTTGGGACTTTTAATATTTTTGTTTTGTTTAAATAACACAAATAGCATTAAAATAAATGAAAGCGCAATTGAAATAAAATACAATAGTCTGAGTCCTGTCTAGAGCTGACATTTAAATCTACTTTTGGGTCAATTTTAAGTTTGATTTATAGTCTCAATATTGTTCGGAAGCAATGAAACAATTCTTTAGTTGAAATACAAAACAGTCTTTGAATTCAGATTTGTATTGCATTTACGACTTATTTGATCGAAACACTTCTTACAAGAACTGATGAATATACAGAAGTAGTGTCCCTTCGGTAAGCAAAACACGGTCGCATTAAATTGTAACATTGTAACAGTCTTATATATTTTTTATAAATTTAAATTGTATATTTATACCTAGTCGGAACTAAAATGATAGTAAATTGATTTTTAAATATTTATAAAACCATTTAATCAAATATAACAAATATTTTTTTTTAAATAATACAGTATTTAAGCTCTAATTAAAACTTAGTTAATGACTGATAGAACGCCCCTGTCCGCCGCTTTACGGACTTTTGTCTTCACTCTCTTCATTAAGGTTTGGACATAATTTTTGGGAGTTTTGCGAATAATTAATTGGATTTTTCGCTTTAATTTGGTTGTTGTGTCTGTTGTCCAGCCCTGTGCGTAAA
>JAQFXP010000490.1:0-29180 GCA_034693685.1 Belba bartosi
TAATTGTATGCAATTGTATGTGAGTTTCTGATAAGGGGTGCAATAGTATCTAGATACAATTGCGCTGATTTTGATTGGCATAAATTGTCCCAAATTCACATATAATTGCGCGCAATTGTAAGCGGGGTAAAACGGTAATATTTGTTTTAGTATTAAATTGAATTTTTAGCTAATTTTGGCGAAGACTACACAACCAATGAAATGACTACTTTTCCGGTTGTTTTTGGTGTACTCTTCAGTGGCGTCACCGGTATTATGGCCGGCGCTAACATGTCGGGTGAACTTAAAGGTTAGTTTATATTGAGTACAGTTTTTGCATAATTTGTTTGAATTTAATTATTTATTTCTAAACAGATGCCGGAAAGTCCATACCTCGGGGAACGTTGGGTGCGGTCGCCTTCACTTTTGTCACATATATTATTCTTGTGTTTCTGACCGCCGCCACCTGTCCTGGGTTTGACTCCAATAGTTTTCAATATATAATTACAAAAATTAGAATTAATTTGAAATTATATTGACTTTTAGAACACTTTTGCAAAACAATTACCTATTCATGCAATACATAAACTTTTGGCCGCCGTTTGTTGCGATCGGTATATTTGCGGCCACACTCTCGGCCTCATTAAGCAATTTGATCGGCGCTTCTCGAGTACTCGAAGCCGTGTCTAAAGACAACTTATTCGGTCCACTACTCAAACCAATCAATAGGTTCTCCCGTTCGGGTAATCCTATCGCCGCAGTACTGGTCACCTGGTTTACCGTTCAGTGCATTATTTTGATTAATAAACTCAATCTAATCGCTCAAATCACTTCAGTATTCTTTTTGTTGTCTTATTTTGCAATAAACTTGGCCTGTCTTTCATTGACTCTGACCTCTGCCCCCAACTTCCGGCCCTCTTTCAAATATTTTTCCGGAAAGACTACATCAATTGGAATGTTGGGCTGCATTGTAATGATGTTTGTTATTAATTCACTTTACGCCGCAATTACTATAATTATGTGTTTATTACTCGTTATTGCATTACACATACGTTCCCCTCCCGTTCGCTGGGGCTCTATCAGTCAGGCCTTGATCTTCCATCAGGTATTGCATAGACTCATAGATTTTGTTTATTCCTTATTATAGAACTTAATACAACTCTTTTGTCTCAATTGTCTCTTTTGTGTTTAGGTCCGCAAATATCTCCTACTGTTGGACAGTAGGAAAGATCACGTGAAGTACTGGAGACCACAATTTCTTTTAATGGTTTCGAATCCCAGATCTTGTATTCCATTAATTGCTTTCGTTAACGATCTTAAGAAGAGTGGGCTCTATATCTTGGGTCACGTGAAGGTCGGCACTATTGACCAGTTCGAGACCGATCCAGTGCTGGATGAGTACCCACTTTGGCTCAAACTTCTGGACAAACTCAAAGTCAAGGCCTTTGTTGAGGTGACCTTAGCCTCGAGTGTGAGAGAAGGTCTGCACCAATTGGCCCGAATTGCGGGTTTGGGTGCAATGAAACCGAATACTATTTTATTTGGTTTCTATGACGACGAAATACCGAATGATTTTTTCGAGAATAATCTCATTTATCAAAACTTAAAAGACATTCTATTGCGCGGAAACATATTTCTGTCGCTCCGGGAGGACAACAGTCAAAGACTCTTTACTCCCGAAGAATACGTTTCAATGATTTACGATTCGGTGTTTAGATTACAGAAGAATGTCTGCATTGCCCGACACTTCCATTTGTTCGATAAGGTATGGCTTCTTGAGTTGAACTGATATTTTGATTTAATTCCAATACTAATTATTTTGTGTTTATATCGAATTAAACAATAGTCAGCAATAGTGGGTCCGTACTCCTCCTCGTCCATCGATGTCTGGCCCATCAACTTCTTCAGTCCACAAACTTCTATCACAAATATAGACAATTGTTGGCTCTTTTTGATGCAATTGGTTGGTTAACTTGAGCTTGATCATTTTTTAGTCTAATTGATTTGTTAATAAATTATTGTGTGTTAGGCGTGTGTTCTTCATATGGTTCCCGGATGGAAGTCCTCAACCAAAGTGCGAGTATTTATGTGCGTCGACACCAAAACCAAAGACGTATCGATTCTTCGGCGACAGTGGGAACAGATTCTACAGATGTTGCGAATCGACGCTTCCATTCATGTGGTCATTTGGGATCACATAACGTCACCATTGGATCAGTCTTTGACGGACATAAGTGTCGTAACCGAAAGTCCAGATTCGAAGGCTTCGACAGATTCTGAACTGTCTTCAAGCGGTCAGATATTTGAAGTGAACGCAAGTCCTCAACGGTTTGTGTTGACCAACTCATACCTGCAAAGTGTGAATGTGATGATCCAAGAGCACAGTCACAACACGTCGGTGCTATTCATGTACCTGCCGCCCCCACCCGCACAAACACTCGATTATCTGCTTTATTTGGAAAGACTGGACATATTGACGAAGAGTTTGCCGCCGACTCTGTTAGTTCACGGCATAAATCCGGTCACTTCTACCACTCTTTGAGTTATTCGATAAGGAATTAATGTTTTTATAGAAAAAAGAATTATTTTATGACTAAATGTTTTTTTAAAGCTATAACTTATAATATATTTTTTTTATTATCGTTCGAATTAAATCAATAAAATTATTTATTTTCTAGTCATTAATTGCTAAAGTTTTTTGAAATTTATGTATTTTTGTATTAAAAATATTTTGTGAGAAGTTTTGATAATTAAAATCATTTGATTGAATTGGTGTTATATCTTAAATATTTATTTAAAATTTTTAAAATTAAAGATGAAAATAAGCATGTTTAAATATTTGATTACTAAAATCTAAATTTTAATTTTTTATTACGATACTAAAATTTAATTAACATGAAGTTATATTAGTTTAACTCTACTATGGCAAAAGACAGTCTCGATTCTGGGGCTCTTTTTACAAAAATTTATTATTCGATAAACTAGTGATTGACTGATGTGTTTGCAATTAAATTATATTAATAAATATGATAGTTTTCAAATAAAAGTTTGCTTCAAAATTAACATCAGTTTAAACTTTAATTTAAGTCGGGTATGGAAGTTGGATATGGAATTCGAGTAAGCAAGCTATTATTCGCTTAATTAATAATTATTTTCTTTAAAAAAAATAATTATAGATAAAAAATAACTATTATTTGAATAAATTACATTATTTGTGGCCATTTTATTTAGACCTTTTATATACATTATATGGGATTGTATTAAGAGTTTGAAGTTTTACCTATTTTTCCACCTAAAACTGGTAATGTTATTAATGTATAACAAAATAGAATAAAAACTAAATTAAGCTACTATAAATTATTGAATTTATATTGTAATAAAATTTTAATTAAAATTTCCTGTTTATAAAAATAATTTTCACATGTTTAATGAGTTTTATTAATTAAAAATAAAATATTTGACTTTTAACTGAAAACGTTATTTGTCTTTTTGTTTGTATTATTTTTGCATAGTAAAATAAGATTTCTTTATAAATCATATGAAAAGTGTTTACCATTTGACCCAAAAAATTGTTATTTTAATTAATTTTATTGTTTCTGGTTATTTTGAATAATTTTTATCAAAGCAATTAAACATAAAAATAATAACTAAAAACAATAGCTATAAATAGAAACATAAATTATTTTTTCCAATATTAGCTTTACAGCCAAATAGCCCCCTAACGCTCCCAGTTGCGGTTAAAACTAATATAGTTAGCTTTTAGCAGCTTTGAATGTTTCAAAAATAGTAATTAAATTTCTTATAGCCGTGAACAAGTAAAGGGCACTTATGCTTGGTTAAAAATTTTAACTTTTTATTAATATAAATATAAAGTAGGGAATATTTAACTTATTTAGAGTTTAGAATCCTATTTTTTTCTACACATGTTTTACAGTACAAATTTTTTTTATCCCACTCTAGGCTGAGATAAATTGTATATTCAAAACAAAAATGTTTTTTCAGAATAATTCAATATTTCAAATAAATTTATAGCTAAATCATGGGATTTTCGAAAACTTTAAATCAATTAATTTAAATATCAAAAGTTGAATAAATTTTTCAAAAACAGTTTATTTATTGATATTTACATACGTTCGATGTCACTAAACCTTTTAATTTAAAATTCAGATGTCTTTTAAATTTATAGAATAACTATTATTAGATTTATTTGTTAAGAATATTAAATAAATTCTTGTCTTAAGTATTCTTTAAATTAAATTTATCTTTTGTTTAATATTTATCTTTCTTGCAAGGTTCATTATATTTTATAAATCAAAATATTATTTAAGATAATAAGAATATTTAATGAAAAATATTTTATTCTTTTCACAACTTATTTTTCGTAACAAATATATTGCATTTGTCGAACCATACTGGCTGGTGACAAGCCCGTGAGCCTAATGTATTTAGATAGGAGATACGTCACAGCTAACACATATTAAAGTGATAAAAACATATTGTTATAAAGTTGTTTCAACATTTGAAGCATTTCCATTGGTTTACTAATATATAAAACATGCCCTGGCCTGTCACCAGCCAGTATGTGTCGAACGATATATCGTTTCGAGGGCTAAATCTCGATCAACATGCAAAATTCTAAATATTATTGTTTAATTTTTAACCAAACGTCATTTAAATTTATGCTTAAATATTTCAATATGCAAAATATATAATTAAAAAATATTATACATTAGTTAACAAGTTACTTTAATAAAATTTTAATTACCAATAATTAACAATGATTACTAATTAGTAATTAGCAATAAGATTAAGTTTTAAATTGAAAATGTATGGGAAAACATAATTTGAACATAATAAATCTGTCTAATGTACATATTTGAGTTACGTGGAAAATGTTATATCATATTAGAATGAAGTAAACTGTACCTCAGGGTGCTGACCAACTCAAACTTTAATTACAACCTATAAACCTTCAATTGAAATTAAAATAAATTTAAAAATTATAATTAAGTTTAAAATTAAAATTTATTTAATTCTCATTTTTATTAATTTTTTTAATTTGCATAATAATTTACAACTTAGAAATAATTAAAAATAATTTTAAATAAATTAAAAAATTAATTATAATTTAGTAAATAATGTTTAAATGACATAAACTTTGCGTTTATGTAATATAATATTTAGTGAATAATACAAATTGTTTATTTTGCTCAATTGCCAATATTTTGGATTTTATGTTATTTCTAAAATTAAATTAAACTTTAGGTTATATCCAAATGAAATCTAATGTTTAAAATTCATTGCAAAACATCTTTTTTACAGTAAATGCTTGAAAAGACTTGACTTTATTTCAAATTATTAAAGTTATTGAATATTTTTAGCAAACAATAAAAGAAAATATTTGAAACTCTTAAACAAAAACAGAGCCAAATGTTAGACTGAATGAGAGAATCGAAAGAAATTGACTGAATTTAATGGTTTGATTGGATTTGAAGAACAGTTATACGCAATGCTATATACGGAATAGGTTTGAGCCAAGAATTTAAATATAGTTTAGCGCAGATGAGTTTTCGCTTTAATGAGATGTTTGAGATGTTTATAGCAGTTATTCTGTGCTCTACTACTTGTGCCATATTTACGGTCGAATTCTTAAAATAAACTTTTGATCACAGAATTCAGGCATTGGAGCGAACGTCGCAGAAATCACTTGAACTGAAAACTCAGTGTTTTTTGGGGTAATTAAGACTAACTCTAAACACTGTATTCGTGCGACAGATCTAAATGCGTTTTCCAATGTAATGTCACATCAGTTGAGATTCTCCACTATATTACTCTATAACTCGAATTTTTAGCCGAATCTCATCTAAAAATAAAACAATGTTTTTCTTTCAACAAGAATTTCAATTCTGAGGAGTTCTTAAAAAATCAAATTCTTTGATCAATTGTTTTTATTATTTTATTACTGAGAAGTTTGTGATCTTTTTTGGTGAATCACCTGATAATGAGTTATAGACGAGAGTCTCCATGTATTAAGTACTATGAAAAAGCAAAAGGAGAAGGGCTAATTAGGAAAAGCCTGTCTGCCACTCGTGTAAGTCTTCATTCAATTCCCTACAGATTCATAAATTGCTGCAAAAATATTGAGCAAATATTTCGTATAATATTTGACAGTTTCCCCCAATCCGTCGCACGAGTGACCCATCCAGTGATGATTCGGATGATTTTCACCAGTTAGACATCGGCGAAGATCAATCTTCATCTATCTCAAGAAGCAGTTCTGAGTCGTGTCATTCTTTAGGCTCCAATCGGTGTCAATGTAAGTCATTTTCGATCAATTATTCTTTGATATATCGGCTCTTACTATAGGCAACCAATAATTTGATGACTAAAATAAAAATTACTAAATATTTCTAATTCTCAAAAATTAAAAAAATCTTAGATTTTGTTTTTCTAATTATCTCATTAATCAAATAAACATTTAATTTTTGAGATAATATGTTTGATCTTGCATAATTAATTGATAATTCTATATTTAATTTGAGTTCAATATTTAAAAACAAAAACATTTTAAAATGAGTTCTTTATCTTTGAATATCTCTAAACACTTGACATTGACTAATAAGACTAATAAGAATTGAAAGAATAATTAATTACTATTACGTACTGAAAGTCAAAAATTGATTACTATTTGACATACTTTCAACAAAAAAATAGAGTGAAATGGTATGTAAACGTTGAGCCAATTTTGCAAATAATTTATTGTATGAATTAGTCTAATCTGTATTAATCAGATAAAAGTTTTTCGATTTAAAGTAAAGGATTAAAAGACCTGTTTTTTCAAAGTGAGAAAATTGGATGAAATTCGGTCATCGCGTTCATCGCTCAACAAAATGCAGATTTTTGACGACGACTTCCTTTATAAAAATGAATCTTTAGATGAGTTCAGATCCAGACTTAGAATTAGAAGAAGTATTAAAGCGAGAGATCAGAGCTATAATTATCAGGACAATGAAGGGGACAGAAGTGACTTCTCATACGACAGTACCACCAAAGAAGCTCATGAAGAGATCCTGAGGAATGCAGAGTCGCTTCGACTGGAACAGGTCAGTCGCTTTCTCTCCTGAGCTTTCGGTTTGTCATTTCCGATCGAGATTTCAATCAGAGATTATAATCATATAATTGACACAATTACTAATCCCACAATTCAGACATAATTTTTCATTTTATAAAATACTTTTCACATAAATTGTTAATTCAAAAAGAGTTAAGGCATTTATGAAGAAATTTTAATTAACTAATCATTACTTTAATTATTGTTTTCTAATAATTATTAGTTTTATAAATATGATTTGAGAACATTGTTGATAACAATATCTATAAATATCTTTTGAAGTAATTAATTACAGACAAAAAAAATCATTGCATAATCTGATTTAGAAGTGCTTGCAACTAATAATAAAAAAAAGATTTATTATATTTATTTTCATATTTGGATTTTTTAATAAATAATAAACAAATTATTTAAATGATAAATAGGCAGAAAATTACAAAACGAGTTCAAAAAAGCCGATTCGCACTTACAAACCAACACTTCGTGGAAATAAAGGGGAAAAGAGTTTAGATTTTTCTGAAGAACAACCAAATAAGTGAATAATTTGTTTTAATTAATTCAAACGACAAAAAATATAACATTTTATTTGTTTTATAATCAGACTTCAGGATATTGATAGACAACTGGAATCAAATGATAGTTTGAATACAAAGGAAGAAACTTTGCACAGACTATGCGCCAGAAGACAGGAAGAGATCAGATTAGCCACAATGGCAAAGAGGTCTTCTTTAGATTACGAGGGGAACGGATCAATGCATGGTTTGCAGAGGAGTTCAACCGATTATTTCGGTCAATCAGTGGCTCATATGTCGGATGATATCCAACAAAAGTCGTTGAGTTGTAGAGCGAAGAAAATCTTTTCGAGCCCTCGACTCAAACGCCAAACCCATTCACAAGTGCTAAGGGCCGCCTCATCCATCCCTTCGCGTAAGCTTACAAATTAGCTTGCTATTAGTTGAGAGGATATGTAATTTGATTTCCAGGATATCAATGATTATTTATTTTTTTGTTTTTCAAAATATTATTTTTAGTTATATTTCCACTAAAAAGCAATAAAAACAAAAGTCTTAATACAATCGATACGTTGGACTCGTCTCACAGCAACACTCCCGAGAGCTTCGGTAGCTCTAAGAAGAGCTCTATAGACGAAGGATTAATATGTAATACTCCTAAAACCAGAAGAAGTCCATTGCGTTTCTTAGGGAACTTTGTCGACGATAAGCTACTTCGGGGGCGTTGGGGGTCGACAAAGAGGGCCAAGTCTTCAGTAGAATTGGGACGACTCGCGTGGGAAATACCCGACGACTTAACTGATAGCAAACAAATCAATAGAAGAAAGATCTCTAATAAGGAAGACTCGGATCAGTACAATAAAGACGCGACAACTGCCAATCGAAGGCCAGTTGTTAGCGAATCTGTTGACACAACACCAAAAATAGGCGCTTCTATTCTAAAGAGAAAACCGCGATCTCTGAGCACTTGTGTGAGCGATAGGTCTCGAAATCGCATTCCAAGCGCGACCTCCGATCGGCTCTCCCTCTCGAGCTCTTCAGCAATTGGGTCGGACGATGCGGATATATTTCTACCACAAAAGCCTTTGAGAACAGAGATATCTGCCGATGCCTTAGCAGAGATTGAGGTATTATATACATTAAATTTGTTTATTTATAGAAAACATTTTTTTTCACTATTTAATTGTTTTTTATCTACTGTTTTGTTAAGGCATTCGAAAGATTGACTCAAAGTTTACTCAATGAGTGTCCATCTGATAAATGATGTCTTTGATAAACCGATAGTGTTGTGAATCTATTCACTTCTTCCACTTTATCTTTGCTTTCATAACCATCTCTTCTGATCATAAATCATATCCTCTTTCTTGTACTCATTATAACATTATATCGGATACTAATCAGAATTCGCATAATTTTTTCAAAATTTTTTTAATGAATGGCAGAAAAGAGCAAAAATATATTTATTTATTATTTTTAATTATAATAATTATTAAGTTACTTAAATGACTGACAAAACGCACTTATTTTCATTTTGTTGACAAATTAATTTATTAATTAGAATAAATTTTTTACTAATTATGATTAATCAAGTCTCCAATTATATGAGTCTACAAAAGAGAACTTTATATTAATATAATGTTTGACATCAAACGAAAATTCTTCATTATATTAATTATAGAAAACCATTTTATAAATTATATTTTTTTACAATTAAATTTCGCTTAAGTTATTGTTTTTATTAAAATTTTTGTTATTGTTATAAAAAAAATTTAAAGTTTTAATGCTTTCGTAATATTTTATATTTAACTCAATAATTAGAAGAAACAAGAATACAAATGTTTTCATGTACAAGCTTAAATTATATAATTTGTTTTATTATAGCTTAAAATTAATTGTTAATTGTTTTGCTCTGCAATTCTGGTTCTTTTGTATTATAAAACTTTATTTTATTGTTATTTAATCTAAATTTATTTATTTTATATACACTATTCGTAATTACAAGTTAAATATTCCATTTGGGGTACAAATAATTGTTATCAACTACTACACTGTTCAATTTTAAAAATAAAATAAAAGAACAAATAAATTAATTTTGAAAAAATATTACTCAACTGTTTCTTAATTCTCAATAAATTATTTCCAAACGAGTTATATAAATATTAGAAAATGTTTAGGAAATAGAGTAGGTCTGTGCTGACAGAGAATGCATGCCAACAGAATTGTAAAAGTTAGTCAATACAACAAATAAAGGCATCTGCTAAATTGCTGCTTTCTCTTCCCTTCCGTCTAAATCGAAATTTTAATCTCATAAAACAGTTACAAAAATTGCTGTTTTTATTGCGCGAATGTTTATATAGTTTATGGTTTAAATGGTTTCGGATTCAAAAGTCAATTTTGTTGATCTCAAGCCTACGTATTCGTAGCATTCGAAGTAGTGGTCGTTTAAATATTTATTGATTCGGCGCTTCCAAACATTCAGATGCGACCACTTCTCATCCTAACGAACAGCTGGATTTTTATGCTTGCAAAAACTAGTTCGTGACTTTCTTCCCATTATTTTGTACAATTCAAATAATAAATTATAATTTGTTGTTGACTTATGTTTTTTTTTCTCAGTCAAAGTCTGCAGTTTGAATGTTTAAAATATATTTATGATTTTCACCATTTATTCGCTACTAATTTGTTTGAACTAATGTTTGAATTTACGAAAAAAAAAGGAGAAATGTTTTCCATATAAAGAAAAAATCATGTAATTTGAGATCTGACTGCAATTATAGCACAGATCTCTGCACTGATATAACTTTCCTATGAAACCGAATTTATCTTTAATTTATGGCTGCGATTAAGTTAAGCCCAAGATTTTAAACTAAAGGCTAAACGCATTGCAATATTCATTACACGATTTTGTGGCCTTTACCCCTGTCTATCAAATTGACTATATCTGTGCCCTAAACATGTTGTTTTATAAATGTTATGTTTATTTTAGCTAATGGTTTATATTTCGCAAAACAAAAGCCATTGCCTTATCTCTAAACTATATATATTTTTGCATTTTTTATCAGATTTAAGAAACAAATGAACAAAAACTTAATCTATTTTTCATTTTAGAACCAGATTTACTCCACATATCTTTTAACTAAAGCAGACAATAGATGAAAAAAACAAACTTTTTTTAATAGAGTTTAGAAATGCAGCTGTTATTTGGCATAGTATATGTAAGTGGATTTATTATTCCGTCAGTCAGTCTAATCCAAGTCAAAATCCAATATTGAATGAATGCACGAATTACTTAAATTAATGGCAAATGTTTAGGTTAGAGCACAAAGTACTCCAGATTTTCATTAAAACGACTGATAACCACTACTTTTAACAAGTAATTTCTGCTTCGGTTAAAGCACTGTATTATTATTATCACAAACTGTCTTGTTCATTATTAAGTTAGTTTTTAAAATCTTAAATTTACAACAACAAAATCTAATCTGACTAGATAATATTAATATATTATATCAAATTAACCTATGTAATTTATATTAACAAGAAATATTTGTATTTTATTTTTAAAATAAAATCATTTTATATGTAATGTTTGAAATTGTAAACTTTAATTGCATTTTAAATATTTAGCCATGTTATATTTAATTTTAAATGCTAATTTATTATTGTAAGTCAATGAATTATATGTACACGACACCACTTCAAATAACAACTTTTTAAGACTTAAATATTTTAATTTTTACTTTTAAAATAAGAGTATTAATAAAAATAAAATGTTTTAAAAACAAACAGTACTTGTATGGAAGACTAACTCATTGACTAAATAGAAATTAATACGGCAGTTTATAAATAGTCGTTTTAAGTTTGAGCATCCAAATGCATTTTCCAAAAAAATTGATCGCCTCATCGCCTGCCGCGTGAAATATTCAATTGTATACAAATGTAAATAAATATTCTTAATATTCGCCAAGGCATTTAAGCATTGTATGAACCCTAACAAATCATTACAAGAAAATCTAATTATATCTTCAATTCACTGTCGACTAAGAGAAGTGTTTCGTTCAATGAACGCAATTAAGTACCGCTTCTCAAAAATGTTGGTTTCGATGAACACAAGACTGTAGACAAGATTCGCATTTTTTTTTTCATTATAGCCTTTGCTTAAGAGTCAGACTTTGCTATAAATACGCAGACGATTGGCGATAAAAAATATATCTAAAATATCTCCGAAAAACTATTTAAATAAGACAAAAAATTTAATTATTTAATAAAAACTAATTAAACCTAAACTTAACTTTTATTTTTGAACTCAAAATAAATTAATGGATTGGGTCTTCAGGAAGAGCTAAAAATTGAGTGGAAGAGTGGTGAGCAAGGGAGAAAGTATGTGTGAGTGAGAGAGGGAACGGGTGTCAGTGTGTGTATGTATAGCTAACTGTGCTCTACAATTGCTCTACAACTGCGCTCTAATCGAAAGGTTGGACTTATTGTATGCAATCCATCAGTGCTTAGACTACAAGAGCTCTCGCACTCAAACACTGTATTCCAGTCGTTGTGTTTGCCTTTACTGCTCTCTTCAGTCGTTTCTTCCATTGCTTTCATCGAAATAATACAATTGATTACAAAATATATGATTGAAATTCAAAACAATTGAAAAACAAAAACAATTTCTCAATTAACACATCACTAATTCAACGATTTGTCATAAGTGCCTCTCATTTACAATCAATTTGTTTATATTATTAATAATAAAATAGTAATAAATAAAAAACTAATTTAAATAATAAATTGGTATTAAAATGAGTGTCGATTGCGTTGACGATCAGTAAGTGTTTTATTACTCTAATTAAGTCTGAATTGGATTTTATTTTCAATTCATTATTTTTCCGAATCTGATATTAATTTTGATTATTATTATTATTTAAAATAAAAGTTAATTTTTTTGCTCAATTTGTCAGACATTTATAAACTAATCGATTATTAAGATATAATATTTGTTTTTATTCAAAACATCTGTTTTTATATGAGTCTGAGTTTTCAATAAATTTATTTTAATTCACTTAAATATTTGCAAAATATTAGTTTTTGTAAAAGTATTTAATTACCAATTAATCAGATATTCATTGAAGTCTAGAGTCAATTGCGAATTGATATCAAATTTGAAAAACTAATGCAATTTTCAGTTGCATTCAGTGTTTATTCAAATTTTACTTTTAATTATACAATAAATTTGTTGCAAATATGTAGTCATAGCAACGCATTATCGCTATTTATATCGCAATTAATCTTTACGTTAATAACAAGAGTTCGGAAAAAGATATTTGAGAAGTAGTGCCAAAAATAAAGAAATATTTTGGTTCTCAAACTGTAATTGATTTGTTTGAATGCGAAAAAAGGTTTGTTTTACAGCTTTTACTACAGTTTGTGTTGCAGTGAAACACAACTCAAGATTTAGCGCAAATTTCGATCGTTTTTGAAAATGTTTTGAATTGCTATCAAAATAAAGAGCGAAACGAAAACTTGAATTTAGTACCGATTAGAAAAGTGATTAAACTTTGATTTCATTACTTTTTTTAAGTAAATAAAATTTCAAATATTTCAGACATTTAATAGTCTTTTAGCAACAAATGGCGTAACACTTATGTCTCTATTTTCAACCCAATGCTAACTAATAGCTTATAATTTTAGCTATAAATTAGTTCAAAATCTTTATTAAAGCCATAAATAACTTATTCTTCATTATGAATATTAATATAAACTTATTTTGTAATAAAAAATAACAAAAAAAAAAGAGATATTAACCGATAATCAGGTGTTTCACACGACTTGCATAACGACTGAATACAGGTTTAATTGAAAACTCAATTTAAATATAAGTAATTCTTTTGCCTTATTCTCGACCTTTGCTTCTATTGAATTACTTTCACGATATATGAGATAATAGTCTTCAAACAAAATAACATAACTTTTCATTAGTTTATTTTAAACCGATTTTATGATTGCATTAAAAGAAATTACTTTAAAAAAAGTTTTTTTTAATGCAATTGTTAATAAAATTGGTTTTATTTTTATTGTTTTTAATTCTTATTTTTATTTGTTTTTTATGCATTCAATAGTAAAGTTTGTGCCAAACGTTAAGTCGTGATTCGATCGCATATTTAAATTCGTGTTAATGTTAATCAAATAAATTAAAGATTTTTATCTAAAGTAAAAGATATTTTAATCTGATATTAATTATTAATGTTGTTTGGCTCACAATCGGTC
This sequence comes from Belba bartosi, assembly GCA_034693685.1. Lineage (NCBI taxonomy): Eukaryota > Metazoa > Arthropoda > Arachnida > Sarcoptiformes > Damaeidae > Belba > Belba bartosi. The sequence continues at coordinate 13,861 of JAQFXP010000490.1, forward strand.
GATTAGTATTTAAATTTATTTTGTTTTTCTTTCGATTTACAATTTATTATTTATTTTAAACACTTGACTATCTGGCCTGAAATGTTAAACTTGGTAAAAAATGCTTATAAACACACATTTTTGCATTTTTGTTCCGTTTTTTAGTTGTATTTTTCAAAATTAATGTTTTTCACTAATTTATTCCAATCAATCATTTAGTTTCTCTCATTCTCAATACATGTTAGTCAGCACAGAATTCAAGTAATTCTCTCTTAATACACAACAATTTTTTAGCATTTGTGTGGGTTTTTGCTATCACTATGTTTTGAATTTCAATTGTATTTCAATAGCATTTCTGTTTCACTTCGGGTGTGTGTGTCTTGAACTCCAATTCGAGTCACTATTAAATTTATTACAGTTATGCAAAAAAACTATTTTTTAATAATCGCTTTCCTTTCGCTTTTAGAGGAAACTAAACATTTTTTTATTGTTTACTCCCTTTTTGACTGCATTTTATACTTTTCATAACTATAGTATATAGTTATATAGTATATTCAAATTCTTTCATTGATTTTGTTTTAAAATTTTAAACTAATTAAACTAAAAGTTTTTATTAAATTTTTTCAACTTTTTTAGTTTATTTATTTTATTTTTTTAATTTAATCTAATTAATTTTTAAATAATTGATTGGTTATTTAGAATTTTAAATCCTTTAATTTTGAAAAACTTTTTAATCGATATCTGATATAATTATTATAATTTATGTTAATTTTTATTCACTATATCCGAGCTTTGATACAACTAATTAAACTGAAAATAACATGTCTTTTGTGTTAACTTAGTTGGCCTTAAATGTAGAGTAAGTTTTATTATTATATTGAAATTAATCGCTATTTTTCTTCTAAAGGGTGTATAGCTTTGAATATAATTACAATTTAATTCAAAAATCATTATTTAGAAGAGTTATGTAATTATTTTTATTTAATTATTCTAAATATATTTTGTTTGTATTTTTATTGAATCATTAATTTAGTGCTAAATAATTGCTATATTATTCGAATATCAAAGCAAAGAATTGCGAATTAATATCAGAACTAAACTAAAATTAATGTATAATTAATTTAAAAGTTCACAACTCTTTCAATTAGTGTCAGCTTTTGCTGATTTTCATAATGTTTTTAAATGGGTTTTCGGATAAATTGAGAAAAACAGAACTCAAAATCTAATGCACTATTCGTTAAATTGCTTATATTTTTGGGTTAAGTTGAGCTATATTTTCGAGTTTTGAGCCAAAAATTTAACTAATTTGTTATCTTTGAGGAAAAAATTTATTAATCATTTGCTTCGATATGAAAACTGATTCTGAGTTATAAGAGTGAGGACGTCATGTCATGTGCCTTCAGTTCATTTCCTAATCAATTCAATATTCATAAAGTGTTGATCTTTTCATAAGCTCTGAGTTTGCGAATTACTTCATTGCATAAAAAGTCAAACTAACTTATTACATTTTTCACTTTTTTTAATAACAACAAAACAATTTAATCTAGTTAGTCTAGTTATAATCCAATAATAAATATATACTTAGTATTTAAAAATATCATACATTTTAGTATTCGTAGGGAAAAAACTGTTCTCAGACTCCGAGTCAATACAATAATAAAAACTTCTTTAATGGTTCGAAATGTTTATTATTTTAAACACGCATTCAATGGATTTCTCACAACATAGCCAGAGCTCAGGCATTACGAGAATCAAAAAGATTTAAAACCAGATTTGAAAATAATTTCTGTTCTCTTATCTATTTTTGTGTTTCTTTTTATCAACTTTTATAGAGTTGGGAAAAACCTCTCATGATTTTGGGGGGGGGGAGGGGTAAGTAGGGGTTAAATGGCGGGCATTTTTTGCTAAAATTGTTTCTTCAAATGACGTACTTTTTTAAAACAAATTTTTGATCGAAAATATTCTATCTTTTATTGAATTTGACCGAAAATTACTATTATTTTTTGCATTTACCCTCTCTTTGGCCAAAACCGAGTTTAAGTGATTCTCAAGACTTCGATTTCTAATTGCACAGACATTACATACCAGGGTTGCGCTCAAACAAGTAGTTCCCAACTATAGCTCCAAATGTATGACTTCACAGATTAATCACAAGTTTTAAAATTTTTTCCTTTTTTTCCTCAAAAATCTTTCTTTTTTGTGTAATGGAATTGAATAAAAAGAAAAGTTTTTTGTTGTTCTGACTTTCAACGCAAGGCTTACACGTCTAACAATAGAAATGATTCATTCAATTGTAGACTTACATAAATAGTATTTTTTAGTCGCTTTTAAACGCTTTTATACTTTGGTTATTATTTCTATGTTTATAAACAATCTTTTTATATAAAATACTCTTATTTTTCATAAATTTAGATTCGATTCAATTCATTCACCCAATCTTTTATTATGAGTTTTCCTAACTTTTAGCTCATTTCTCTACTTTCCGAACAATTCTTTTATGTATTGTATGTTAGCTCTGAGTTTTGATTAGTTTCTGAGTTTGAAATGACTAAAGGAGTAGTAATGCGGAGAAAAATTAATTTTCTCTTAAATTTTTGAAAATCCTCACTATTTCTGATGCGTTTAGTTTATCAAAAGAACCCTTTTTATGAGCAAGCTGATTTTTTATGTAAATTGTAAATCGAAATGGTCTAGCAACTACCTCTTTCTTGTTGCTGAGGAGTCCATAAATGTCTGGTTTGCGTTGAGTTGGAAATTGAAAACTATTTGATACGTAATAACGAATAAGTGAAGCGAACGCCCCATAGAATACATGTAATTTGGAACCGAAGCGAGAATTGCATTCATTTGAAGGGTTCGGCAGAGTTTTCACACAATCGTCTCTCTTATAGGCGTTTCAATCAAACAATTGTTCGCTTCTGTAAAGTCTCTGCTCTTTCCTCAGAACCACTGACTCTCTAATCAAGTTATGCCGAATCACGAACTCAAACACACCATTGAATTGATGTTTAAAATTAGGCAAACTATTAGATAACTATCAATTGATTGCAATTTGCTATATATGCCAATCAATTGTTTTGTTTTAATTGAAACAAACACTAAACTATTGACTAACACTATTGTGTCGCTCAAACAGATAACCAATTCAATGATAATATATTTATTGTTTGGTTAGAGACTCATCTCAAGACTATTATTCAATTAAATTTATTATATCATTAAATTGCTTTCGATTTTTATTATTTAAAATAATTTTAGTTATAACACAATTGTTCGTTAAAGTAATTCTTCTTTCGAAAGGCCATTATATCAATAAAAACTGAACAAACATTTCATTCAAAGTTTAAACATTTGACAACTTATTAATGCAAATATTTCAAACAAATTGTAAATATGTTTTGCATAATACAATATAAAAATTCTTTTTTTCCATTGAATTATGTATTTTGAAATCCATTTTCCCGTTTGTTAGACATGAAATATATGCTATTGTTTGCCATAAAATAAAATACATATTGAATATCGAATAAATAAAATTTATATTCAATTACTGAGATTTTTATTGAGAAATGAGTTTGTTTTGCCCACAAGTCTGGAAATTTCAATATTAAAGTAATACAAGTATTTAAAATAAAAAATTTATTTAATTTTTGTTAAAACAAAAACAAATTTTCTATTTTAAATAATGTTATATATTAAGCATAATGTTTGCAAATGTCGTGCAAATTGTGTTTTTGTTTTAAATTTTGTTTATTTTTATTTTTATTATTAAAGAATTTCAAGTTTACGAACAAAACATATAACGAAAAAAAATCTAATTTTTTAAAATAATCTTAAAGTCCTTGACTTTACAAATACGTAATGCATTGTAGAGTACGTCTGAATGTTTAAATCGGTTTAAGGTTTTGATATTTTGTTTTTGATTTATTTGATACGAATATACAATATGTTCTTTCATTGCCTCATATCATATGACATGTTTTCGATCAATGATTTAATGTTAAAAACATTTCGATAATAATATTCTTTATTTAAATAATTGTTATTATTGCCAAAACGTTTTAATTTATTTCATATATAAAATGTTATTCACATTTAGTATTGCTTTAATATTTTAGAATCTAATGAATAACATAATTACAGCGATTATTACATTTGGAATTAGATTTCAAGAGTCTCTGTGAACTCCATCTAAACTAATTGCCATTAAATTGCTCTTTAGTTTAGTCCAGAGTCTTGTCTTAGAAACTATTTATCAAAAGATAATTCGGCATTAGTTTCGGAGCAAATATTCTCTCCTTAAGTGTTATAGACTTATGCTCTGCTTTAATGCAATTCAATTGTATTTTATATTAGGTTTAACTAAACAAAAATCCTAATCAAAAGTTAAGTTTTTTATGTTAAACAAACTCTTATTAATAAATTGCTGATTAGATGTAAGCCATTGGTCTTATGTTCGACACTTTTCCAGTTTCTCTCCTCTCAGACTGTCTTCTCAAACAATAAAACTAATGATTAGTTTATATATTTATTTATACGTTTCGCCCATTTATTTACTAACAATAAAATACATCGACTGAAAGTGGGCGAACCCTAATAGAAATACTGATAATTTTTATCATATTTTCCGCATTTATTATGTATATAAATAAAAAAAGTGATAAAATTGTTTAAAGTTCTGTTAAAATAAAGGTCTTATCGGTTTTAAAAGTCTATAAATAATTTTTATTTTGAATATTTCCTATAACTTGAAAAGAAATAACTTTTTTGCAATTTGTTTCGCTTTTGATTTGTAAACGTTTGGAATTTCATACGAGAAGTAAAACATTTATTTATTTTTTGAGTTTGTGTTCTAAGCTGTTTGTAGTGTTTATACAGAACAAACACTTTTTTGTTCCGAAATCTATAGCTTTTTAACTAAATTTTGTTCATTCTTTTCAAAGAGTATTTACATTCTTAATGTATTCTTAATCTGTGAAACACTATTCGACAGCTCTTATGCTCGTCTTATCTGTTATTTATTTAAGCAATTCTTTATTTTATTAAAATTTGTTTTTAAGGCTATGTTTCAGAAATTGAATTTCAATAAAATCGAAGAATATTTTTCTTTATGTATATAGTATTTCGAAAGAATTGAGCCTTTATTGGAGAAAACGAGTTATCAGTCGAATACAGATAGCATAGCATTAAAGATAACTTTTTTGTAGAGACACGAGTGCTGTCAACCAGTTTTTTTTGTGCTCATATTTAGCATGTCGAATTTTTGATTTTATGTACACTATTCTAGTCAATATGTGTTTGAACTCTACTCCTGTTTCGAATGCTCGGTATATCTTCATATCTCTTCTAAACATATTTCCTAAAAAATATTTTAGTCACCGAAAAGTAAAGCAAATTTTTGCCATTTTGTTGACCCATTTATTTCAAACTGACAGACACTTCACTTCATTATATGATTGTGTGGGAGAAGGAGAGAGAAAAGTATATAATGATTGGCAAACATACTGTTTGATCGCAAACTCATAATATCTATTCAAACTCTCTGTATATTTATTTTCTGTCAACCATTCTCTTAAACAAATCATATTTTTTTCAAAATTTATTTATTTTAAAGAAATATTTCAAAAACCAAAAGATATTTTAAAAAGATTTGAGGTTTTCTTCTTTTTTCGCAAACTCTTCAAGAGTTATATTAAACTAAACAGAAATTTATTTTAATTATATTTAACCCGATATAACATTTTTGCTATAATTTATATAAAAATATTGAACATTATATTAATATTGAACCCATAAAATTTATCTCAGTTTTATCTATTAATTAAAAGTTGGGTCAAACAGAACAATATGAATAATAAAAAATATTTAAATCAATTTATGATTCAATGGATTTATATTTTTAAATTGAATGTTATCTCAAATCAAATTATTATTGAATTATTGCCTTTTTAATGAGTTTTTTTTTATTGCATTCGATATATCTTAACATATCAGCTAGGAATTATACGCTCGAATAAATATCTTAATTAAAAAATGAGCCTTTCTTTCGGTGCATTTGAATTTTTGAAATTTGAATTTTGTTTTATGTCTTCTTTTTGCGATTCAATTCTAATTTATTATATTTTTTGATTTGGTATTAAATCTGGTTTTTAAAATGCAATCCATTTTTTCATGTCATGAGTCGGATGTACTTCTATTATTATTTCTATTCTTTGTTTAATTCTCTCTTTTTGTTGTTGCTTCGATGGCTAACACAATGAATGAGATTTTTTTTATATACTGTAGTTATTATTGTTATTACAGATATCAAAGTAAAAAAGTGTATTAAAAGGTTTTATAACCTCTCAAAGCAATTAATTTGTTAAATTAAAAAAATGTAATAATACTTTGTAAGAGTAAATCCCAACTCTTACTGTTCAGTTCACGTTTCAATGTTTGCATTTCTTTTATTAAGTATTTTTTATCAGTTAATAGAATTTGAAACTTAAAAAATCTTTTCTCAGGTACGCTATCCTTCATTCCCGGACTAGTATTAAAAGTTTTTATCTCCTGACGAGTAGTTAGTTCTCGAAGATTTAAAATATCTTTTTTATATTAATTTGTTAAACATTTTTTCTAGCATTGGGTTTCGAAACATTTTTATGGTTAAACTAAAATTCGGAATTTATTTCCTCATTGAAATCTTAAATCGGGTGAAAGGCATACATAAACTTGAGTTCGCTTTAAAATAATATCAAATAAGACTTAATTTAATTTCCAAATTAAATTTCTTCTCAAAACACGCATTTAGTGGTTTTGCATAGTTTTGACAAATTGTTTGCTTCACAGTTTGCCAATTCTCTCATTCTGTGCCTCTTTTTAATTCAATTTCTTTCTCTTTTATCGGTTCACTTAAAATGGGATTCTTTTCGTTTCTCTTTTTTTTTATATTCAATGTCTTTCTTGCCTTAAAAACTATAATAATAATAATAATTATCATTTAATTTGTTTTTTCCTTCTCTATCATTATATTCTATGAACTTCTCGTTAATTGTTTTATTGAATTTTATGTTCTTTTTAATTGAATATATTGTGTGAAAACAAATTTATTAATAAAATATTGTTTATATCATTGGTTTTAATCAAATTCAATGAATGCAATTAAGTGGAGTCAAGACATGAGTCAAAGACTTCATTTGACTGCAATGTCTGACTACGAAGTTTGAGTAAAAGAATCATAATTTCACAAACGAATGACTCGTCTCTTCTCTCAATTAATCAGTTTGTGTAGAAAACTGTACTAAACGTATGTGAAATACTCGAGATTTATCTCAGCTTTTCTTTTCAGAATAATTTTAAACTTGATTTTTCGACTATTGCTCTGCGAATCCAATTAAGAAAAATATTACTTTTTTTACGCAAAAGGAATTCCTAAACAAACTATAATAGGGATGCGTTCGCTCAACTACATCGGGGTTGGGGGCGGGGGTGTTAGGATTTGGAGATAGTTAAATAATATTAAAGATTGGGTTTATTTTAATATATTTGTAAATAATATACACCATAATCAGAATTTAGAAAAATTATTCGTTTGAGGACTTGCCAAGTACAATTGAGATGTAAAAGCGATTTTGAAATTATTTAAATTTTATTTATTTATCATATATTTACTTATTGATAAATTTTATCAATTCAATGAATTGAAGAAATTGTATGATTTATTCAAAATTTTTACTGAAGTGAAGGTAGAGGTGGGGTCTCTATTAAATTGTTATCGAAATCTTATACAATGTGGACAACTATAGAGATTATTGATAAATATTCCAGACTTTATGCAGACTTTATTGTAAACAATCTCTGAAATAAAATTTTTTTAAGTTAAGAAATTTTTTTTAGAATTCAATTCAATCGAAGAATTTTTTTTATTGCTTTGTTAAGAATGAAAGAATATCTGCATTTTATGAGTATATGATTGATAAATGTTTAGAAACGTTTGAAAACATAGTTTATTAACTGAGCGTTGAGTCTATTCGAGTCGTTCTTTGCTCCGGAAGGGCTTGAGTTCAAAAATTTTTATTGCGTTGCAATTCTATATGAGTTCTACAATAAGGACAAACATTTATACATATATTGGTAGGACGTGTGCCTTACAGTGTGTTTATAACACTGTTCACCACTGTTACACTACTACAGTATATGACTGCACATATAATTTAGGCACAAGTAGGCAAAAACAGCAAACTTCTAGACCAAGTTCGTTGCAGAACTGACTTGCTATTCATTATTTTTGTAGTGAAATACTCACGAACTCAAGTAAACACAGTGTGAGTCCATCCGCACTGTCTATCAGGTCTGCCACGTCTTTAAGACATAATTATTTTAAACATTTATTCTGTTTTTAAACATATGCCAACAAAATGTTAATACAGATCAAAACGTTCTTTTGGTCTAAACACAGGAAGCGCTCATTTGACTCTTCCTTTTCTTATGGCAACAAAACCTCTTTTTATGCCCTTTTCCTCATTTGAATCGCCGATAGAGATAAAGAACGCAATTCTCAAAAGACTCTTTCACTCTAAGAAGGATTGATTGTCTGACAAACTTATGGCTCGAACTTTAACACAATTAATAGCTATACTATCTATAAGTCTACGATATACTCATTATTGTTATGTGTTTTGGCTATACTGCCGGTGTTTCTAATGCTTTCCTTAATGAGAAATTCAGTGCGAATTTAAATCAATAACTTTTATCACGACTTTGTTTAAGACTTAATTTGATTTAATAATTAAATAGTTTGTCTCGCATTCAGTGCTGTAAGAGAGGGCAAGAGTCTTTTCCTAACACTCTTTGATATTGTTTTCAGTAATACAATACAACTCTTATATAATTTAATGCGGATTTAAGTTTCGCTTTTCACGCATTTGCCGAACATTTTATTGAACTTATATTTGATATTTTTTATGGCTATATCGCATGCATTGCCTTCAGGCAAACCTTCATTCAAGACTTGCTTCAATTTTTTTATGTTTATATTGTAAATCATGTGATGTTTAGCTTTCGTATACAGCTATATAGGTGTGTAGTTGTGCCCAATCTGTAGGTATAGCCCAAATGCAATACCCATTCTCGAGGCTATGCTCGTAATGCCTTTGGCTTTCCTTTACATCTACCATCGAATCCGTTTAGTACTTACTATTAGTTTATCGATTCGAGACATTTCGACCAAATGTTAGGCTTAAACACAGAAGAGCTAACCAACAGATGTAAGAATCTGTTCGATTCATCGCTTAGACAATTAAAATCAGATGCAATTGTCGCCGAAATATAGACAACTTATAGGGAAGTGCTGGTCGTGCCTGTGCTGGAATGCCTGGCAACCAGACCAGCACCAGCTGCTTGTGCTGAGGGAATGAACAGCAATACCAGTTCGCACTGAATTGAGCTCAACCTTGTGGTTGCACTTCTACTCCACCACTCAATTCAGTCACTACTCTATGAGACAATCTGTTGGAACCGATTTGCGATTTGTGCTCAACATTAGTATTGATATACGTTTGTAGTAAAGCAGTTGTTCTGTTGCACTGTTGTGCTCTGTCTTTGCCTTTGCCTTGAATTCACGACTAGAACTGTCCTCCAAATCAAAGATTCAGAGTTTGTGCGCACTTTTCACTATCAAAATATTGTTTGTTTTCTTGTCTTGTTTTGTTGACAGAGTATTGAGAAAATTAGCAAATCTGGTCAACAGTGTTACAGCAACTCTGAACTGTGCGTCGGTTGAGACCTATGCCATTAAAAAGTTTGATTGTGTTGTGCGAACACTTGTGATGAGATTTCGCTGTATTGACTCACTTTGCGATTGTCTCTCACTTAATCTCAATAATAATAATAATAATACTAATAATGAGTTTTTCAGTACAGCTCACGACTGCCGCAGGATATGATGCGCTTAGATATGCACTTCAGTAAGTCTCGACTCAATTGTCTAAAACAATAGTTTGGTTGAGAGGACCACAACTCCAGAGCCCGACTTCTCCAGTCGTTTGCTGTCGAGTTTTCTCCTCCAGTCATAAACCTAAACCTAAACCTCTCTTTGTTTTCGAGTCTTAGACTAAGACAGAGTACAGTATATCATATATTAGTAGTGCACCCAATGTGTGCTCCCGTGCACTCAGTACGGGCTTTGACTAAAATAAACACACATTCACTCACTTTCTTCACTCGTCACTCACCTCTCAATGTCTTCAAGTGTGTGGGCATTGAAATAATTCATAACTAACTCAATATTTATAGATTTTTTTAAACATTATATTACATCTCATTATACAGATATCATTGAACGCTCAATGAACTGAACTTTGTTTTACGTTAAGCCAAACGCATCAGAATTGTTGATTAAATCTATATTATTGTATATTCATTATCTCAAAACTAATGATTCATTGGGTCGTTGTTATACTCAACCAATTGTTAGCTAATATTCAATGCAAACATGTCTTTCACAACTTTGAGGTTAGATTACTATAAGTCATAATTATATTAAATATTAATTAAATCAGAAATTATTTATATTTTTACACAATTATTGTTTTATTTCGCGCCTTCGCTCATAATTATGTTATTAATTATGTTATTTAATTATTTAATTTTTTGTTTCTAACAAAAAACCAATAACTTACGCAAAATATAAACTATGAATCATATCTCTAAACAATATCTGTTTAAATATCGCATTTAAAAAATGCTAAATAAGTGAAATTATGAATAAATTGATTATATATTTGAGTACAACATCTGTACAATATATTTGAAAACTTGACTGAAATTGCATTCAAACAAAGTTTTAATTCAATTTAAAACTCATTTCTATTTCTATGCATTGATTACGAAATATATATATATATATATTCTATGAATGGTTTGAATAGTTGTAAACTCCTGTGCCTTACGTTTGTCAACAGATCTCAATTGGGGCGCAAAATGATGACCACATCTTCAACACTCGTAGAGACGGTGTCTATAAACTACGAAGACTTCACTGAAGGCTTCCTCACATGTGGTACGTGTTTGTACACTTATGACGCGGGAGAGCACACCCCGAAACTGCTTCCCTGTTCGCACACTATATGTCGAATATGTCTCGACCGCATCGTCGCCGCCGCCGGCCTTCGCGACCAAACCGGTTGCTTCCGGTGCCCGATATGCCGCGAGTCTATACAAGTGCCGCGCGGAGGGGTTATTGCATTCCCGCCCTCTTTCCTCGTTAACCAATTGCTTGATCTAATGGCTCGTCAAAGACGTGAAGTGATTCCCAAATGTTCGAGTCATGTGTCGCAGGAATTACTGTTTTGCGAGACCTGTGACTGTGTTTTCTGCAGTGTCTGCACTGGTGGGTCGCACGGGTCTAATACATCGAATGGCTCTCCAAATGGACAGTTAGTCATCACTAACAACAACAACAACAACAACAACAACAACAGCTCGAATGGATGCGAACATACGGTAATTGTAAAGACATATAAATATTAATAAAATAAAAAAGAGTTGAATGACTTGAATAAAATAACTAATGAACCGTTCCTTACTTTCCTCGCCTTCCATGCCATTGCTTGCTTTGGTTGTTTTGGTTGCCCTTCAGGTGATCCCATTCTCGATAGCAATCAAAAGATTGTCGGAAATACTGTTATATAAAGCGCATCAATGCATACAAAAGCTGAACGAATCGGCGGATAATGTGTTGAATGAAATGCGAAAACTGGACCAAAATTCTGATCATTCGTTTGAAGACATCAATCGAACGTTTCAGGAGATTATAAATGTTGTCGACCGAAGACGTCAGGAATTGCTTAGTTTTGCCAAAAAGATTAGAGAAGACAAGAGAAACGTATTGAGAGAACAGTTGGATATAATAGAGACGGAAAAGGCAAAAGTGGAGACCGACTGCTGTGGACTTCAATATCAAGTGGAGGTCCGAAACATAAGCAAAAAGATCTCAGATCTGAACCAAAAGTTAGATTCCGTCAACACTTTACTCGAGCCGAGAGAGAACTGTTTCATACGTTACGAACATTTGCACAACACAGCCGTCGACGACATCCAACAATGTGTCAACAATTTTGGAACCATCAGAACCAGCAAAACCTTCCCCTCCTTGTGCACCGCCACTGTTAGCAAGTGTTCGGCGCATTTACGATCAGTGGCGCACATCACGGCCTACGACTACAACGGATTGCGGCAGAAGTTTGGCGGCGATCCGGTCTCTGCAGAACTCAAACACCTGACCGATGGCACAAATATTAGTACCAGAATTGTGGACAACAGAGACGGCACATATGAGGCCCACTTTACGCCTCCAAAACACGGGCTCTACAGTCTGAAGATATCAATATTTGGCCGACCCATCAAAGACTATCCGTTAGAACTGGAAGCGTCGGAACACATAAATCCGTTATGTATTTACGGGCGACGCGGATCAGATCAACATCAGTTCGTACAACCAGTAGGTCTGGCCATTAGTCAAACGGACGGTCAGGTCTATGTGTTGGATACGGGGAACGGAAGGATTAAAGTACTTTTACAGAACAACTGCAATAACTCTCCGTTTAGTTTTGTAAGACATATTGAAGGACATGGATTAGATAACAGGGCCGGCACTGGGATTGCGCTAACGGCCGGTTCGGAAACACTTCTAGTCAGCAATTGGCGGAACAGAAACATAACTGAACTAACACTCGAAGGACAGTTCATTCGCCACTTCAGTCACCGGGACTTCATTGAGCCGACGTGTCTGGCCGTCAACGCGAAGGGAGAGATAGTGGTGGCCGACAACGGGGCGCACACACTGTTCCTCTTTCATCCGGTCGGTAAACTCAATATTAAAATGACAGGAATTCCGTTGAATCGGTCGAAACAAAGCAATAATTCAAAGGCTACGGAACCGTTGGGAGTGATCGGCGCCGTGTGTTTCGACTCTGAAGGCAATATCATTGTCGCCGACTCTCGTATTCTGGTCTTTGACTCTTGCGGTCAATTCAAACGTGAGATTTATTCTGAGGGTCGGAATAAAGGCCAGTATTGCGGCATAACTACTGACAATAAGCAGCACATACTGGCGACGAGAGTTGAAAAGTGTAAGAGTTTTATACAGGTCTTCGACTTAGGTTCGGGTCAATTGAAGTTCTGTATTGACAGCAGTGATGCCAAACTGAAACGGCCGACCAGTTTAGTGACCACTAATGACGATCACGTGATTGTTGTAGATCTTGGAAACGATTGCATCAAAAAGTATCGCTATTTCTGATACTTAGGACTCATTTTTGATTTTGATTTTCACTTAATATTATTCTATGATTTATATCAAAAAACGCTTAAAACAAATCAATCATTCCTTCGGAATATTAATGAAAACATTAAAAATACGAATAGTCTTTCAAAAAGTTTTGTTTGTTTTGCTGTAAATCTATTCATTTGGAAATATATTCTCTTAAAGCAATCGATCGATTATAGTATCGAATGAATAATTCTCTTCATTTTTCATTCATATGTTTTGAAAACTAATTTTGAATTTTAAAAATACTCTGATTTGTAAAACACGAAAAACAAATTTTTAATTTCATATTTGAGAAACCGATTGCAGGAAAAAGATAATTGATATTTCACTCCAATGTCAGTCAGTTTAACCAATTTCTCGAATGACTGGTTAATGAGATTTGAAATATTTTTATTCGAAATAATTTTCTGAGAAAAAAGTTAATATTTATTTGAAAAAATGACTTTTTAATCGATTTTTATGTCCATTAGTTTTTTTTATTTAATTCAATTTTCCTGTTAATCAACAACTAGTCAAATGTCAATTCTATCCAATACTTGCATTTATATTATACGATATTTTCTGTACTTATACTATGAAAACGCAAAATCGCTTTTAAGTAATAATTTTTCAATTTTTTAAAAGTCATTTTAAAATACATTGAATTAGTGTTAGAGTTATCTGATTTCGAAAATATGTTTATATTGCAGTAGAAATATCTGTGATTGTAATGTACGACAAATAAGTCAAAATTATTTGTCTAAATCTTTTTTCTGTTTATATTTAATTGAAAATGTATAGCATTTTATATTAAAAGAATTGTATAAAACAAACCCACTTGAGCACTCATTCTTAAATTATTACTTAAACTATTATTAATTATAATCAAGATCAAAAACAAAATAATCGATTTATTAGAATCACGTCTTATTAGTAGTGTTTAACTTATATTATTAGCAAAAGATTTAGTTTTTTTAATAGAAAATCAATCATTCGTTTAGTTTTTATTCTTACGTTTCTGGAACTGAACACTCGATTAATATAACAAATATTTATGTTTTGAAATACTTATTTCGTAATGCGTTTGAATGGAAGTAAATGATATTCGAGATAATTAACCCATTTTTCTCAACTAAGAGTAATTGTGTTCCTATTTTGTTATTGTATTTAATTTAAATTATTCTCATCTAAAGCCTCAGGACTTCAATGATTAATATCTCAATTAAAGAAGAAGAAGAACTGAGTTAAGGAAAACTAAAATTTTCGTTTTGTTTCTGTATTTAAATTTGAATTTTGGTAAAACTAAAAGAAGTAATAATAGAAAATCTGGTCTTTTCTTCTAATGATATCCTTTTTGGGATAATTATAAGTTAGAGAAAGAGTTCGATTTAAACGATGACTGACATAGAAAGATATGCCAATGAAATACAGCTCTACTCGTCCTTTAATACAAAGTAATAATGCGTTTAAAACGAATTCAAATTTATTTAATGATTTAAATATTGCCGAAACACGAGTTTTCTTTTCTTATACTTTATTAATATGTTTATGAAAATTGATTCGCAATTTGTTCTGCAATTTCATATCAAATCATTATTTTATATTTGTCTCTCAGTCTATAAACTGGTATTTGAGGCGTAGTTTAAAATAAATTAAAATAGTTATAAAATTGTTTTCAAATGACTGCAATTACATTTTGATATAATTTTCACATTAATCCCTGGGCGCCAATGGTTAGGGTTTCGGTTAATTTCACACAATATTAAAAAATAGCAGAACTTTGAATCACTTATTATATAAATAATTTATATGAATTGTATTGAAAGTAAATCATTTGATTTCAAATATATTTTATTTAATATTTGAATCAAAATAAATTCGAATCATAAGCATAAGATCGTCTGATTTGTCGTATCAACTCTCGTCACCCGATTAGGTGATTGTAGGCGCGATAGCACTGGAATTCTGCACTAGTAGTTGCACTGGTATTCAGTCAACTTCCGATCGGTAGTAAAGTTGAGTTTTGAGACGGAGCCCACCGCTGCCCACCTCC
>JAQFXP010000491.1:0-29168 GCA_034693685.1 Belba bartosi
CTTCGATAATGAAGAGAACAACTGGTGATCGCATTGCGCGCAAACATATATACCTTTTGTGGTAAAAATAAAACAATTAAATCAATTGATAATTAGAAACCGAAATAAAGGTCGAGTAAGAGCTAAGTCTAAGTCTAAAGCCGAGACCTAAACGCCAACACTCTTTGTAAATCTCCGAACTCTTCCAACTGCAGAAAGACATCACGTATTGAGTTTGAAGACCACTATTACAGCGATTAATGTCTGAACCGATTGACTCAATAATCAATTTAAGTCTAACTCTAATTCAACCTTTTGTTCGAACTATGAGTAGGTTTTCCGCTTCAATATAATTGCACTAAAATAAAAAGTCCTTCAATTGAAAAGTTGAGTCAATTTGAGTCTATATTTTGATTTTTTTTTATTCAAAGGCTTTGAATCAAAGCTTTAATTTTTCATTTCTAGTATTTAAATGCATTCAAAACATTTAAGTTATGCTTTTATTCATCAAAAAGATGTTCCCATTTATAAGCAATATATGGTTTGACTTTACTATTGCCTTCAATTAAATAATACGTTATTTTTGAGCTTTTATTTATAAATTATTTGTAGAGATGTGAACAAACTATAAAAAATATTAAATTAGGTTAAATTAGATTATAAATAATTTTTAATTAACTAATTAAATATAATTTATAATTTCATTATATTATATAAATTAATAAAAATATAAATATAAATTAATTTTATAAAATAAAGTATTAAACAAATAAAAACTGTAAACATCTCTATAATTGTAGTGAATGTAAGTTTGTTTTGATTTTTAATCGCAAAGAATACAAAATTAAGTAAATATTTTAAAAATTAATTTAATATTTAGTTAAAGTAATTAATAGCAAAATGAATGAAAGCCAAGCAATACAAGTGAATAGTGCGTCGATTATTGACTTGAAAGCAGAGCTCTACCGAAAACAGGAAGCGTTTCGACTGAAGAAGTTGTCTGAAAGTCAGACAAAAATTGTCGAAAACGACAACAATTTGTATTCAATTAGTCTTAACCCGAATTCGGGTTCTTATAAATTGGGAAAAAGAATTCGAGAAAAGAGTGACAAAGAGTTACTTAAATCAAATGAATGGAAGCAAAGGAACCGATCGTTGAGTTCGAGGGAAGACATCGAACACAAGTTGACTGAAGACCAGATCCAAGAAGAAAACGCTCTCAAGAAGTCTAAACAGATGTTGGAATTGAAGTCTAAATTATACGAAAAATGGTCACAAAATCCGAATCTATTGGACAATAGAGACAATGAAGAGTTTGGCGAAGAACTAGACGACAGAATTCTCGTTGATTTCCATCAAAAGTGTTTAGAAGACAAACAACTGAAGAGAAGACATGAAAATCGGGTTTTGATTAATAGAAATAATGAAGAAATCGATTCCAAAAAAGCGAATGAAATGACAGAAGAAGAGGAAGAATGGACTGAATTTGTCGACTCATTGGGTCGAAGTCGAAGATGTCTTAAAAAGGATTTACAGCACTATATAGACATCGATCGGCAATCGTTTCAAAGCAATATATCCGATGAGAAATCAGAGCCGAAACGTGTGACCGAACTCTCATCTGTTCCTCAATTGAAGGCAAATAATGAATTACTGACTAATGATTTGCGCCGAGAGTTGGAACGACGGGAATGGGAGACAAACGCCACAAACGAACTGATGAGCGAATCGCAAGCGGATGGACAGCAAACTGATCGAAAGGACATTCACTATCAAAACGTTCAGTTTAATGAGATTCGAGACCACGGAGTGGCCTATTATGCGTTCGACAAAGACCAACAAACCAGACAACAACAGATGGATCTATTGAATGAATTAAGGGATCAAACGAAGACTCAGAAACAGCAAAAACTAAAGTTGAAACAAAAACGAAAACAATTATTACGCGAAAGGCTTATGAAAATAGCGATAAGAAAAGGTATTTCCGTTCAGTTTAACCAGAGTTCGAGTGATTCTGAGCCAGAGGTGAGCGACACTGAGCCGCCAGCGCCTGAGCCCAGACCTTACCGGCCGGCGTCGACAAATGTGCGCGAATGGGATGTCGGAAAACCAGATTTACCGCTCATTCTACCCGAATGTCCGCCCAAACAGAAACCCAATTCATATAACAGTTATATTAGTGAACGTAGAGTCGAAAGAAACCCAGACTTCGCTCCGCCTCTCAGTTATAATAAAAATCAATTTAGAGATAATTTTAGAGATAAAAGAACTCATTTCGATAAAGTGAACGCAAATTCGGTAGAAAAGCCATCAAAAGGCATACATATTAGCCATAATTGCGATCAAATTATTGATAGCATTAAAAGTTCAGTCAATAGTGACGCGAATGTAGACTCAAAACCAGATGTGAATGAAATTATTGGGAATGCGTTATCTTTTTTTAGAAATAATTTGAAATAAAAAAATATTTATAAAATTCTAATTTATTACCATTTTATGTAAAATTGGTTTTTTGTTGATTTTTATTTACCTTTTGTAAATATTGGGATTAACTTAAATAAAAACATTTCAATAAAATAAAAATTTGATTTTAAAAGAATTTTTTTTCTAAGTTATGTCTAAATTAAAAGGGTTTTAAACTCAAAATTAAAGACCAGATCCTATGGTAAGTGAAAGAGTGGATAAAACTATAATTTTGAATGAAATTTCTTGACTTAACAATAATTAATTGGAAATTAAATGATTATAAATAGCGATAACGAGTAGAACATTAGATAATTGGTTTTGTGAGACACGCCATGTATTGTAAGAATTATTTGATAACATGACTAACAAACAGATGAAATAAAGTAAGAAATCAGAAGCACTTGATTTTGGTTCAAATGTCGTAAAAATTATTAAACAGTTTCTCGTTTCGAAGTCTACTCTTTTAATCGGGGATTCAATTGACAGCTGAATCGCATTATTGTTATTTAAAGCTCAATCTCTATCTTTATTTTCGACCAAATTCTTGCTTAAGACCCAACACGAAGTGCACTAAAGAAACAAAATCTGAGACTAAATAGTATTGGAGTAGAAGTGAAGCAAAAATTTCTTCCAATTCTAGTTTTGGTGTATATTATATCATATAAAGTGATTTTAAAGTAATAAAGAAATCCTTGAAATAAAAGTTGTTTCTTATAGCGACTCAGACTCAGAGCTAACCTATCGGTGATGTGAGAGCTCGTTAGATCTAAGCATTCTAGTAATACCTAATACCTAATGCCAGCACTGCCTGTAATGCCAGTCTCTCAAAGTTTTTCATACATTTCCTCATTGCCTAAAGCACTGAAGGCAGAGGGAGAGGAATGGGGAAAACAGGCAGTTCTGCAACAGTTCTGACGAGAGAGCGAATCTCGTGCTCAACAACGACTACCACAGACTTCACACACACATTGAGATACTGGGCCTTCGTTTAGTGCACTGACCCAATGGTAGGGCTCTGCAGAATACGCTATTCGGCATTCTAGCCAAAATACACTTTGCCATACCAGTGCCGATACAGTGAATATACAGTACCAGTACTATGCTTTAAGACTAGTGCCACTGCAAGTGCTTCACAACTCCAAACTCCTCGCAAACCGAGGCATACGAGTAGTTGAAACTAGCCGTCAGTTGCGGGACATTGAGTGAGAGATAGAGAGAGAGAGAGGGAGAGCTCGTATGGGTTGTGTACAGTAGAGCCAGTAGTGAATGAGAGAGATTGTGGAGACTGGAAGGCTATGAGGCTCTGAGGCTCTTCTCACTCAGACTTCAATGTGTGTTGTGTTGTGTTGTGTTGTGTCAGCTCCTGATAAAGAAGACAACACTGAACTGAACTGAACTGAATTTTCATTCTCTTTATTGACATTTCACTTGTTGTTAAGTTTTGGCTGTTTTTTGAATTATGTTTTCAATCACTCGTTCTCTGAGGACATCAATGATTACTTGAATTGAAATTTTTTTCGACGACTATTAGACAAAATTATAGACAGACTGACAAAGTAGAGAGCGATAGAGAGCATAGTTTGGGAAAACTTTTTTGTTATGTTTTGTTTTAATAAGTTTTCAGATGCACTGGTTATACAGCACTACACCCATCGAAACAGGAGTGCAATGCAATCCGAAGCCAATGTTTTAAACCCATAATAATTCGCTCTTTTGTTTGTCGACTGTAAAGAGAAAAAAGTTTTTTTTGTGATATATTTGTGGAATTTGGCTAAATATGAGACTTTATTTGATTATAAGTCTATAAAAATAAAATCTAATTCAAACAAAACCCACTTTCATATATGGAATAACCGTTTATTTGTCTGTAAGTCTGTTTATTAACTAAATAAAAACATTTATTTTGTTTCTGAATTTTAACTTTTATAATAAAAAAACAAATTGTTATATAACTAAAACAGTAAAACAGTACAGTATATACTCTGCATTAAGGCCTAGTTTACGTCTGACTGAATGTTGATTTTGGTTTTGTTTTGCTATACATTTTCATTAGCAAATAAACGCTAAAATCTTGAAAATTTTCAAACCGTCTGATGTTTTCAATGTCTTTCAACTGTTTTAAATTTCACTCTTTGTGACACTTAATCTGGATTTGAGTGTTTGAGCATTTGATTTCACATTACTTTTTTATTATTAGATTAGTTATCATTTGTCTCCTCTGTCTCTACAACAATATCAATATCTAATAACAGATACAGTAAGTTAGGCTCAACTCTTACATAACATAACACGACATAAGTCGTAACCGACAACTACTATCTCTATTTTCAATTATAATTTGATTATTTGTTGTCTAAAAACTCATTCTTATTGTAGTCGAGAAGTTCAATACTGAAGATTAGATATGAGGTCTGTATGTATGAGATGTGTTAGACTCGTTGACCCAAAAGGCTTTGAATTAAAGCCGTGACTTCGACTCGAGTTTAGCTGATTTTTATGCTAAACCCGAATATAATATAATATTCGAGAGATGCGATGATTCAGTTCAGCTCTCCTTATATCTGAGTTGAGATTCCGCTTTAATGGCATTCACTCATTGAAAGTCATTTCACTGTTTCTCTCTTCTCATCCCATTTCGCTCATCTCTCTCACACTTCTTATTATATCTTATGTCAAACTATTGAATGTTTGGCTACAAAGAGGATATGTAGTGTAGTGTAAGTGAGAGTAGATTTCTTTCATCCATAATGTTTTGGATCAGAAACAGCGAAACCTCTGGCATAGGATGCGAAGTAAGAGTGACTACTGAGTACTCAGAGATGAATAGAGAGAAGAGAATTGTTTTGTGGCATAAAAATAGGATAAGAGGAGAGAAATCGATATTATGGGCGCAGAGCATGCGGACAGAGAGGATGATCATTGAATTCTGATCGTTAGCCACAGATATAATACAACAGAATTAGTTGGCATTTAGACCTCAATCTGAATAAGTGTTTCTGTTTAGAGGAATGGGATTGCAATCCAAACCCAGTTCTATGCTATTAATAAATTAGTGAATTTAGGCATTAATTCCGATTCAATTTCAAATGTAACGAAAAAAAGGCTTATAATAATCGAATTATGGAACACTGGGGTATTTGGGACTGGACTAAATTTATTTGTTGCAACCACAGGTACGGTAGTTCACCAGCAGTACAATCAGTGCAATCAGATTGCAATTGCTTTTTATCTCGTCTTCGCTCTGTTTATCACAACCCCTGCACTCTTTGGCCACATTTCCATTCATTGATCGCTTCATTAATATTATTATATTTTATTTCTATTTTTAGACCAATCGAATCCGGAGACCATTTGCTGGGTTATCCTCACGCGAAGAATGTAGTGAATGGTCACGACTTCCAAGATCTGGTCGCCAATACTCCGGGAGCGGCGGCGCTGTATCGGTCGGACAACAATTACCCGTATTATTATGCAGACAATCCAATCGGTTATATACCGGTCGAAGTAGACAACGATAACCAGAACCAGAACATTATGGACGGCCTACGACTTCAGTTGTCGAAACGGAAAGGCGTGAACTTGCGTTCGCCGCCCGTCCGAAGATCCACCGAATCTCAGGTAACACTTCGGGGTTGGCTCTACCGTCTCGAAGGCGCAGCTCTGAAGCAATGGAAGAGGCGCTGGTGTGTACTCGCGGACTACTGCCTATTCTATTACAAAGGTATGGAAGTATCGAATTATGTTATATCAGATATGCTCTGAATTTCTAATTTCACGCTTTTGTCAGAACACAGAAAACAGAGAACAGAAAAAAGTAAAGTTAAGCCAATTTTTCTGTATTGTTAGCAAAATTCACATTAGACTCAGTAATCATTAATTGCCAACTCATCCGAACTATATTTCAAATATTAATAACTAGGAAAAATGGCCCATTAAACCATCCCTCTCCCTCCCTCTCCTTCGCTTTGCCTCCCTTTCCCTCTTCCTCTCAATTCAATCTAATAACTGTCTTAAAGTTTAACTCAAAAATTATTTTTACATTATAACCTCTGATTCATATGATATGTATGAGAGTATCGTTTGATTTCAACTTTAGAAAAATTATGTCGCAATCGGTTGACTCGTTCACTAATATAAATATATAAACAAAGTCAAAATATTATTATTTATAACTAATAGATAGCGAAAATATCTCTTTTGTCTCCATTCGTACAAAGGTTCAATAAATTCTTCTCTTTCTTCTCATTCGTGTTATTCTCTCGAATTTATTCAAACATTAATCCAATTAATTAAATACTGAATAATAAATCAGAATTGTCTGCTTTTTTACTCATCTCCACTCGTATTATCCGCTTTAGATTTTTATTGTAATTAACTTTTTGTTTCGCGTTTCTAAGCCTTTATTTCTCATGAGATTTCAGTTCCACTGATTAGAGAGTATTTTGAGGTTTGCTATCTCCCACTCTCTGTGCGTTCTCCCATTCCCTCTCATCTCTCTTTCTCTCTCGGTCTCACAATTCCTACTCTTATTTATTTCTAATTTTATTTTTGTTATCACAGAAATTGTTTTGACATAATATTAGAGCGAATGACAAATACTCATTCGTTCGGTTCATTACTTATGAACTGAAACTCATTTTTCGTATTTGTGTTTCAGATATGGAAGAGGAGAAGCTGTTAGGGTCTCTACTACTGCCCAGTTATAAGATCACGCCGTGTCTGAACGAGGACGGGATTGCCCGCAAGTTTGCCTTCAAAGCCGAACACAACAATATGAAGACCTATTACTTCGCCGCCGACTCCAAGGAGAGTCTCACCCAATGGATGAACTCTCTCTCCTTGGCCTCAATAATGCAATTGTCGTCCGCCTTCTCGACGGTTCGCAATGAGGGCGATGGCCAGGAAGTAGTTGACAACAACGAGGACGAGGAGGAAGAGTCCGGCTTTACTTCATACCAATCCCGGCGCTCGAATTCTTGTGCAATCAATAACCAGCAATTCGAGGACAACATAGGTTCAGGTGATAAATACCCCGGTTCTTACAACTCGGTTGGCCTTCCGCTCGTATATCAGCAAAACCTACAACAGAGGCCTATCCAGAGGTCGCACTACGTGAACGCTCCCCCGAAACCAAAGCGGCAATACTATGACAACTCAGATCTGTATGTCATTCCTCCGACAGCACAATATAGTCACAATCATCAGACGCCGGACCTGATCGCACACGACTCATACAATAGTAACTATCTTCCCAACACTTATTACCCGCAATCATATCCGCCATACGAAGAGCACTCGTCGCCGCAGTATCGCTTACCCCCACCCAGTCATATGCCCCGGTTCTCACGACTGCCTCCGCGGCCACATTCGGCCGACTTTCTTGAACGGGAACAGGAGGAGGAGGAGGAAGAAGAGGAAGAGTGCCAAAAGGTAATGAGTCCAAACGGATATAGTGCCGGCGCCCGACCCGACAACTACTACACTGCGACGCAAACGACAGATCCGCCAAAGATAATGCCCGTCAGACCCAAATCCAGTCTCGATCGATACGACCCGTATTCG
Source organism: Belba bartosi (assembly GCA_034693685.1). NCBI lineage: Eukaryota > Metazoa > Arthropoda > Arachnida > Sarcoptiformes > Damaeidae > Belba > Belba bartosi. The sequence goes on from JAQFXP010000491.1 coordinate 8,008, forward strand.
CGATACTTCTTCGAACAGCAAACCAATTACGTGAGTCCGGCCCAGCAGTACCCGCCGGCGCCAAACACCAACACCAAAGAGCCCCGACCCTGGTCTGACTACCTGATCGGTGCCAACGCCAACATTACTTCTCCACAAAATGATAATCAGATCCATAACCAGACATTCCCTCAATTGTCTTCTTCTCATTTACCTCATTATCACTCATCGAATGCCAATAATTGTGGTTTGGATTCAGAAACTCCGCGAAACTATCAAAGGGAGGAAAGTCTTCAGCGATTGCTTGAATGGAAGCAACGGATGCTTCAATCGCCACTCAATAAGAGGAATTGGTCTCAACAACAACAGCCCCAACAGCCACCGATGCAACAACAAAGTACAAAGCCGTGCGAACTGCCATCCAGACCACCCCTACCTGAAGAATATCGATCAAAGTTTGCGATTAAGGACGCGCTTAAGGGTCCGCAACAAAGGGATCGGGAGTTCAAACAACAACTACAAAGAGAGAGATCTAAAAGTATTGGCGATGGAAGTGATTTCGTGACACACACTGACGAGGACTTACAGTCTCCACAAAAGAACGCTCCGATCAGCTACTCATCTGATGACGAAGGTATGCCGTTCTCATTGTTCACTCTTTTCATTCAATTCTTTCTTTTTTCGCTTAAATTCAATATTTTTAACTTTCAATGACTAAAAAAAATTGCGGAAAATCTTAAAATTCTTTTATATACTCGAAATTTCAATGTTAATAATTCACAACTAATTGATTGCATAAAAGTTTTAAATCTGTTTTATATAATACTTTAGTATAAAATTATAGACTTTTAAACAGATAATACTCTTTAGGTTTGCCTTAAGTCAAAGCACTTTAAGAGTAGTAGAGAATGAAAAAATATATAATTTTAGAGAATAATGACAAAATTTTTGTGTTATTGACGGTTGACTGACTAACTTAACTCAATCTTGAGCTCAAATATCTGGAAACTAACACAACAACAAAAATTCTATTCAATTCCGAAAATAACTACTTCTTCTTCACTAAACCGGTTTCGATATTAAAAAATAATTATTAAATGTCTTGAAATCAATTGACGGCCTCTTGACTAACAATTAATAAAAAACTCGTAAAACTCTATCGAATATTAATCAAATCTCTGATCTCTGATCTGAAACAAAAACTGAATTCAAAACAAAAAATATTAAATTCTTAAAATATATGTTTGTTTCCAAAACTTAAGCCGAATTTAATCTCCGAATGCCATACAATGAGACAATGAAAGACCGATCAATACCTGATTATATAAACATAAACTCTTTCGGCAAAGATATAGATCTGGACAGAGAGTCAGATTTGGACATAAGTAAAGAGGATTACTATAAGGCTTCGACAATGTTTTACCAGAGGTTTTCAGAGTCGGGCCGAGAGAGCATTCTCATGAGTCCTATCAGTTTCAATGAGTCGGTCAGCAGTAAGAACGACAGCATTGGCCATACCTACAACAAACAGGACTGGGCCGATGTCGGCCTACCGGTGCCCGACGAAGCATCTCTCGCCAGAACTGCCTCTCGAAGAAGTCTTAAACGATTGAAATCAATCGAATCAAAGACTAAGAATACAAATGATAGCATAAAACGTGAATTTAATTTAGAGAAACGCGAGGCCGGAGATGGTGTCGACGAATGTTCGGTTAAGTGTTTGCTTAAGAAGTTTAATGAATACGAAGACAAGAATTTAAAACCAATCGAAACATTGAATCAAAACGAAAGACTGTATTTTAATGGAGACGTTCAGAACAAACTGATCTATAATCCGACCAAAAGTGCCGAAACCAGTGCTAAACTACACATTAATTCGAATAACTTTTATATGAAGAGCTATGTCAGTGACAGTGAAATTCTGGATAATAACTCTTCGATTGCCGACGAAGAGACGAACACATCATCGAAATCGGCGCCACTTATGCTGTCCCCTCTGTCCTGTGTTTTGGCTGATCTCAGAAAGACTGCTGACGTTCGCAAAGAAAAATTGTATTCTCTTTCACGGAATCAGATGTCGATAACTAAACCAAAATCAGATGAAGTGATAGTAACCAAAGGAGCGCTTCATTTGCTCGACACCAATAAAATAAGTGCTGCACTGGTAGGGCATAACAGCGCCGAACAATCAGATTATCTCAATATGAATAAAACAGTTGAAGACGAATACGTGGCTATGGGTGCAGACGAGGTCGAGAAGGAGAGCGATGCGGGCGATGACGCCGACGATGAGGCCAGTCGTGACTTCGATACTGTTAACTATCAGTCGGAAGTTATTACCGATAATGACATTAAACTGAAGGTCGGCTGCAAAGTGAGAACCTATAAGAAGCCACGACCCGAACCCGTGCCAACTATTGGTAATCAATTCAAAGCCCGTCTGTCCCTCAATCCAAACCCAGCCTATGAGACATTGGATGAAATACGTGTGGCCACAGACGACACGAAGATTGCGACCAATAATGAGTCAAACAATAACAATAACAACAGTGAGAAACAGAAATCTCCGAACGCTCCCTATTATATGTCTGATCTACTATCTGAAGAGCAACAAATTGCACTGCAGGAGAAGTTAGCGGCCCGGCAGACAGGTTCGCCGCCGCCTCTGCTTTCCCGTTGCAATGCACTCAATAATACTCGATATTTAGGAACGACTTCTTTACAGAAATGTGATGTTGGGAAGAGAGTTAATAACATTAATGTAAATTCAATTAACAAAAATGATTCGACGGTTTCGCTCAACAATTCCATAACTAATAACATGAATAACAGTAATGCAAACCAAACACTGTCAACAGATAGTATTGAAAACTCATTGAAATCACTTCTATTGCCAAATGTATCTAAATTTCTAGACTCCGAACGCAATAAATACTGCGCCGGACATACACTCAAAAAAGTGCCCGAAAATGACAAGTCTTTTGCGTCATATACGGCAAATAAGAGATGTATTACTCCGGACTTCAGTCACTCGTCGTTCAAAACCAAAATAGATCTCGAATTTGAAGCTCAAAATCATTTGTTTGAGAACTCGATTGCATCGAATCGTCGCTCAAAATCATTGGAAGGTCTGATGGATCAGCAAAATAATAAACATATTTATGAAAATTTAGGCCAACAGTTAACTGAACTTCCTGTGCAAGAGAGCGATGCCTTCTTCACTGCCAGTGATAATACTTTTTCTGACGACGACTTTATGGGAACCGAAGTTTTGCGTAGAGTTAGTAAACGACACTTCGGAGAGGGTTTGAGTACAAAAACGTCGCCAAAAAGCCAACAAACGGTGCCATTAGTTGAGAGTCTGGACAAGGCTTTTGACGACTATTCAGAATCTGAATCGGATTTAAGTTCTTTGATTGAGTTATCAATAGGTGAGAGTCGAGTCAATTAAGTTGAGCCCAGATTTCGTTTACAAATTTGGAAATTAGATAAAAAGTTGATTAATTGGTTTAAAATTTGTATTAAATAAAATTGAAATTAATAACAAATAATTTGCTTCAATATAGACTCAGTTTCGGGTCCAGTAATGGCGGAAAAGGTCCGAAAACGTCGTTCGTCTCACAAACGTCGCTCAAAGGATGATCTGAACGCTTCGGACTCAGAGGTGCAGAAACCGCACACATATGCCACCAAACCTATGCACGTTAAGCCTAAGTCATTGCGGGACTCCAAGTCTTCCCGGCTTTGTGTCTCAACGGGTGATCTCTTGGGCAAACCTAAGGAAGAGTTAGTCTTATTGCTCATTCAACTTCGCCGAAGACAGTCTCAAATCGCCAAAAATTGTGAGTCAATACAAACCTAACAGTCGGCTAAACACACACTTGTTATTAAATTTGATTTAAATGCTTTTTTAGATATTTAATTCAGTTTATTCTTATTCAACTAAAAATATTCGTTTCAGGAATTAGTTTTGAATTAATTAGAAAATATTGCTTTTATTCGCAAAACATTTTGAATTATATAATCGAATGATTTAATTATAAACTAATTAATCAAAAACTGATTAGCCTTTGAATATGATATAAGCGTAGAGAACAGCAAAAAGGTATACCATTGAAGTTGACAACTTATAATTAAAAAGAGTAACGAGCCCACTTAAATTTATTACATGAGTTTAATAATTTATATTTGTTTTTATATGCGGTGTATATAAAGCTTTGCATTTTATGTTATTTTTCATTAAACGCATTGAACTGAAATTTTGCGATAAATTAATTTGTTTGGAAATGTCGGGAATAGACAAAAATCTACTGAAAGTAAAACTAAGCAAAACTAAGAGTTTGTGTCTTTAGGTAATCAACTGAGACTACAGATGGAAAGCGAGGAAAAGATGATCGAAATCGAACCGCACAAACGGGAAGAGCACAAACTCAAGTTCAGGGATTTGCGCGAATTGCTGGCCGAGTATGAGAATCAGTACGAAATGCAGTTCCCCTTAATCAATACCGTCGACAATATGGTTAAACTTCATAATCCAGTCAATGGGGAAGACATGGCTGATCCGAAAGCCAGAGCCGCCTCTACTTCCAAACTGGATCAGGTGCTACTTGAAGAAGAGACGACCAATTTGTGTGCTCTGCAACAGGACAAGGAGATTCTCGAAAGAACTCTGGAAGGGGTTAAGAGCAAAGTGGCACAAATTGGTGCCGAATCAGATCCAGTGATTGGGTTAGAAAAGCTTAAGAAACAGCAGCGACTCATTGAGGAAGAGTTGAGTCGAGTTAGAGGTCTTTTGACTCATTCGGCCAAACGGCTCGAGGAGAAGGCGGCCGAAAACGCTCAGATAGAACAGGACGTTCTCATCGCTAAGAATAAGCTGAAACAAGTATTGGCCAACGAAGAGGCACTCGAGTCGAACCGGGCCTGTAGTCTGGAGGCAGAGTTGGCGCACATAAACCAAGTGATTGAAGACCTACACAACAGGAGAGTCGAACTGAACGCTGCGATCGACAACATTAAGGGCAGTGACAAGAAAAAGGAAATAGTTAGGGCCAGTCCTACCGGTTTAGCCGGTTCTATACCACTGCCCGGGAAGAAGAAGATAACCACTACTTATATGGAAACAGATTTGGATTCAATGGACACAAGAGATTTGGCTCATTGTCCGAGAAATTCTGGTTCTGAAGGCGAAGACACTCCTCTTTACGAGAATTTAGAGAACAATAATGCGTCGAATAATGGATCGAATGATATGTTTTTGACTCAATTGCAGACAAACGAAGAATTGCTTTCGGCTAACAATGAAGACATTGTCGACGAACAGATGCGACAATTCTATGGAATAAACCCTTCCTCTCAAAAGGCAAATGAAATAAAAACCGTTAGAATTGTTAAACGAGAGGCCGAGAGGAGAAGAATTCACTTTTCGAACGGTTCGCTCAAGAGTATGGACTCGTTCTGGAGTAGTGGTCAATACGAAGAAGACTTTATGTCTGGTGGGGCTGTCGGTGGCATTGGATCGATTCCTCCGCCATTTTATTACGAGGACAGGGATGAGGATATGGACGGCGAGGCGGTTGGCAATAGCTATCAGTATAAGAGTGATTGCAGTGGCAGTGATGGCAACCATTGTATGATTGATAGTCTGAACGCAGAGTTCCAAAGAACTGCAAATATGTTTCAGAACTCAAATACTTCTAATAATAACAATTTTTTATCGAATGATAAACAATTATCTCAACCACAACAAGAGGTGAACAGATATTTTGATTGATCCCAATTAGTAGTGAATGCAAAGCATGACATGTCTTGTAATGTATTATAATTTGCTTTTTATTTAATATAGTTTTAGATTTTGATTTACAATTGAGAAATCAATTATTAATTAACGAATGCCTCGAATGCATGTTAAAAATCGTATCAATATTTTATTCGACAGCTGTTCTCTAGGCCTGAGCGCACTCGAAGCGCCTCACTATCACTTCCTTCTACTTCTTGCAACTCTTCTACTCTGTCTTCTACTCCTTTTTCATTTCGTTTGACACATGTTCGCCGACTTGAGTCTAAATTTGGCCGACTTTGCCCTCAGCGCAGACATCATACCATTTCTAGCAGTCAGCCCCTGTTGGGCCAGTTGTCTAAGAATGCAAATTCGGTACTAAATCACTCAATCAATTGCCGACAAATTCTTTTTGTTTATTTATTTTGTTTTTTAGTCATTTCTTGATTTAAATATTTCTGAATTAGTTCTGATTGTAAACATAACTAATTATTTGCATGTCTTGTGTCCAGATCTCATCGATGTGGCGCTCGTGCGACGACACAGACATCCAACTCCGCAATCGAAACCATTTGAACACTCCTGACATCGTTAAGAGTACTATTAAGAAGAATAACGAAGACTTCGATGAGAAGCTAATTGAGCGCGAAGTCAGTCATTAATTCATTTTATTACTATATATTACTGTATATTAATATAGTATTGATTTTTGTTTAACAATTATTACATCAAATTAATTAAACTTCAAAAACAAACCAAAACTATTTGTTAAACATTACTAATGTTTCGATTTGTTCGAATCAGATAATGCTTCCAAAAAAGATTGAAATCCCTGAGCGATATATACGCGACGACGAACCGGAAGAGATGTCGGCCTCAGAAAAGCTGAAGCGCTCTATGAAAGCAGAAATGATTCGACGAATGCTCTCCGAAAGCAGTACTTACGAAGACGTCAGACGTGATAACAATCAACAAATCATTTCCTCTTCTTCTTCGTCTTCTGCGGTCGGATCAGAAGAAAATGGTTTGACTGAAGAGACGAGACTTAAGATGAATGAAGAGAAGAGACGCAGAGCTCAGTTGTTGGCACTGAACCACGAATTGGCCAAAGAAGTGATGGAACGAAGCAGAATAGTAGCAGGTATTGCATCTGTGCTTATATTTATGATTTGATTGCATTTTATGTTTGATTTTTGCATTTATTTTGATTTCTGTTTTGTTTTTTAGCTAATAATGAAAATACAAATTCTTAAGACTTTTTGTAGTTTTGTTTTGTTTGACATTAATATAATTTGATTTGTTTTAAAGGTTTGTGTTTTTGACTTAAAGTTTTTGATTTGACTTTTTCACTAAACTTTCCACTATTTGAGGAAACTTTTGAGAGCAAAAGCAAAAGTTAGTTAGAATTTAGACCCAATTATTAGAAACTTTGTGTTGAAACAAAAATTCATATTTAAATAAATTCTTAACTTTAATTCTGAATTCATGTCTAGAACTGGAAAATTATTTAAGACTTTCAAAAGTTTTGTCAACGAAACGGAATTCGCTTTAAATTCTAAATGATTTGATTGATTGGAATATTCAATGAACTCATTCTTCGGCTAAATTTTTAATTTTAAAAACTATAAAAATCCTCAAAAATTTGAAATCTCGTTCTGATTGAAATATAATTACAGTTTTGGCCAATTTATCCAAAGACGACAAAACCGATGACAACTCCAATAGGTTTGAAGAACTGAAAAATTTAAGTGAAAAAGATTTAATTGAAATGATTGAACGCGAATGGCCTCAAACTAATCAACAATTATTCTAAAGACACTATAATTTACTTAAAAATTAGACACAAATAAAAAACTTATCAATTAATTAATTAATTGAATTATTTGACAAATTTTTTCTATTTGTCTCTCAATTAAATGTAAATTTTACGCTCAAAACGAAAAACTATAAAAAAAATAGTTATGATATTATCGATAGATAAGAGTTTATTAGAATTAAAAATAATTTGCAATTTATGCAAGTTTTTCGGTTGCGGTTATGAAAAGGTCCAATCATTACAACAATTTTCAAACATGTTTTACACTTCCATTTTAAACAAAATGTTTTTTAAATATAATATTTATAATTAATTTAATTTTTTGTGGTTTTATTATAATTACAATTATATTGATATTTATTATGACATAACTTATATACATATTATTCAATTGGATTTTTTCTACAAATTATAATAGTTTTAAAAAAAAGTTCAATTAATGATCGATGAAATGAATGATTTGGACAAGAATTTGACAAATTTGTAAAACTTTTTCTTTTTTTAAATATTTGATTTCTTTGAATCCAATCACTTATGAATATAAGCACTTGTATTATATGTAAGTTTTGATTATATAATAATTAATAAATTCAATAAATTTGGAATTTTAAACATTATTTGTTCGTTATTTTTAAAATACAACTCAAATAAAGCTATTATTATAATATAATAAATATTTAAAAACATTAATCAATTTTGAGACCTGAAAAAATGTCTTAAAATTTAGATTGAATTTCAAGAATAAAATAGTTATTAAATTAAATAAAAAGTTATTTATCAAAACAATAATATTCTTAAAATAGAAACAATATTTCAGATATCCCTAACAATAACTTACTTATTCATAAAAGTCAAAACTCAAAAGCATATAAAACTATTTCTAATCAAAAAATAAATAAAACTTCAAATAACTAAAACTTGAATACATGTGAATCAGTTCAGAAACTTATCGCTTAGTCTATGCGCACCAATAGAACTCTACCTTTACATTAGTAATCACTTGTTATTACAGGCAATGCATGTCTGTATTGAGAGCTAACGTAAGCATTTAAAAGGAAATTAAATTTAAAGAACAAAAACGCTTTTAAAAACCAAATTAATAATTATAACAAAATATTGTATTTAAAATCATCAAAAGATAAGTAAATCAAAAGTGAAAATAAAAAAGATTTGAACAAAATTAGCAAAATAGCGCCAAAAGGAGGAATTAAAAGATTGAGAGCTGTAATGAAAATAAAGTTAGATTTGAAGGAAAGGGATTGAGAGCGAGTGTATCATTAAGATCATACTTCAAAGAATCATTTCTATAGTATGTTTCGTTAGCTTCACATCGAATGTGAAGTCAGCCTAAGCCACGATGACGAGGCATGCGATTCCTTCCTGAGCGCGAAGCAGAGCTCGAGACCTAGCCTTGGCTTAGACTCGAGCTCATTGATGAACGTTCCCAAACGCTATATGTGTGAGGGAGGGAAGGAATCCGTTCCGAGTGGTAACACAAAACAAAAAAAGAAATTTTATTTAAACAAAAAATAGTTTCTAATGCATAACACAAATTGCGTAAAACGAGAATTAAATTTATTTAATATTTGAGTCAATATAATTGGTGTAAAAGTAGTTTTGTTTTGTTTCACAAAAGCATATAATTTAAAATTGATTGCTTAACGACTGGCACTCAACCGTAACTTAGTTTTTGTATACGTATTGCTCTTTAACTCTAGTATTGATTTAAAAGTCTTGAAAAGTTTGTTTACATTTTGGGTTCTCTTTTACAGCAAATGCACAAAAATAGTAAAATTAGTTGAATTTTGATTTTAATTATTTGATTTAATACTATTATTACGGTATGAATGAAGAGCTAATAGTATTAGCCGTCGATCAGAACTTCAAGTTTAGTCTCAAATATGAATTGATTTCTAATCCGAAGAATAAAGATTTGAAATTCAGTTTTGATATATTGTATGAATTGAATTGAATTTTGTTTTACACAAAATTGTCTTTAAATTGTTTATTGTTTTGTTTTATTATAAAAATAGATCACAATTTCGCCAATGGATCGACAAATTGGGCGAAGAGTCGGCAAAAGTACTGCTATTTTGAAACAAATATTTTAATCAATAATTGAATTCAAAATTTGTATTTAAGGCACAACTACTCAAACAATCGATTACTTCATTCGATAAACTAATTGATGAGAAAACTAATGACAAAATCTATTTATTGATAAAATGTGAGCAAAACTGTCTGAGCGAGTGGTCGGCCGTCGGCTTTGTTCGGATCGGCACAAGAAATCTGTGGTTTGCGGACAAACATAACGAGAGTTTAAGACAAGTTCTCAACTGTTTCTGCGTTTTAGGTAAACCAGAGTTTGTAGTCTTGACTCGAATTTCGAAATACGTTTAGAATTGATTTTTTGGGTTTAAAACAGATTTTTATATTCGATACCAAAGACACGGTTTCGGGCACTTCTTGATTTCGAAAGTGATTCGAGATGTGTCCCAATCGGCCGCACAGTTCGCTTACGACAAGCCGACAAAAGCAATGATTGCATTCCTGGGCAAACACTTTGGTCTGAGCCGACCAGTGCTCCAACACAACCGATTCGTCATTTTTGACGCTTTCTGTTTCGATAAATATATTAATTTAAACTAAAAGTTATTTTTTTTATTATTTTTTCAAATTTTTATTATTATTTATAAATTTGTTTTTTAACAGTTATTACAAAATCTAAGTTAAGGTTATATATAGTCAACAGTTTTTGGTCGAAATAATACGAATTTTTTTTGTTCAAAAACTACTTAACATTTAATAGATTTCTCAAAAATATTGAGAAAACTTGTGATATATTTGCGATTTATATATAAAATAAAATTATTAATGAAATGTTTTAATAAGTGAAATGTAATTCAAAATAAATATTAAATACAAAAAATATCAGTCATTTGTAAGAAGAAAAATCTGATTTTAAAAACAAAATAAACAAAAAACACAATAATTAACAAAACTATTCTCTAAAACAATTTTTTTGTTAAATTTAATCTAAAAACTAATGAATAAATAAATTACTTAAAACGAAAACAACTAAAATATCATTGAAATCAGTTTTCATTTGATTCAGTTTTCGACTCTTCACTCGAATTGGTTTTAATCGAAAAGAGTTTTTGCAAACAATTGGACATTAGGTCAGAATAAGCGGCGATTATTTCGTGGAGTTCCGTCACATCCCTCTCGTCTTCCAAATCAATGGCGCCGTCAATGTCGACAATTGCTTCAGAGAAAGCGATCGGCAGTTCATTAATTAGATTGGATTTATGTGCAGAAGAGGCCAACCGTTCGATCAGTTCGAACACTGTTTTCGTTTCTTTAGTCAGTTTATGAGTGACTAAAGTGAGATAAACCAGTCTTTGGGCGACTTCGCCGTAATTGCCCGCTTTGGCCAATAAGACAATTGATTAAAAACTATAATTAATTTAAAATAAAGAGTAAATACTCGAGAGTTTGGACATAAAATAAGCGTAAGTGACGTCATCGCCCGAATAGAACAGAAGTGACGCCACGTTTTCGAATAACCAGTTTTCCGGCGATTTTATTATTGTTTCAAATAATTCGATTACATCTAAAACAAAACAAAACAAAAAATTGAATTTATTTAAAATTCATATTAAGTCTAAGCGAAACTAACGCCTGTCCTCCGGATCAGACTGAGCTCTATTAGCGCCAATCAAACAAAGAGTATTCCCTAACTCTTCTAAACCATTATTAATGAAGAACGTGTCGGTCAGATCCCACCAACCTATGTATGGAATCGCTTTTTGTGGCTCTATTTGAGCGACCAATGGACCAAATATTATGACTAGAAGTCTGGCCTTAACTCCCAAAGAGTGCGGTTTTAAGATCCGGTTCACCCAAAACATAGTATTAGAAATGGATTGCAATTTGTCTTCACTTTCGACCGGATCTATACATATGTTCCGATAAAACGATCGAATGTAGAACTCAATGGTCTGTCGAGCGCCTAATGGACTGTTGATTATAGTCTGGATGTGTTGCTCCATATGAGTGATGTCTGCAATTGAAAAAAGTTTTGAAAAGTATTTAAATTGAAACCAAACGCATAGTCAGTGCAAACGTTGCAAAACTTTGAACACATATACGACTTCCTGATCGTCCCAACCGGCGATCAGTTTGTGGATCAGTTGGCCATAACATTGGAATATGAATCGCATGTTATGGTTCTCGAAGGCCATTAGTGTCGGCGACGGAATGCCATCCAATCGGTTGAAAATTTTTATTAATAAATCCATTCGTTCGGTCGTCGGGTAGAGACAGGTCAGCCGTTTCACCAAAACTCCTAAAATACCAATAATTTGTTTTGAAAAATAAGATAAAAATTTCAATTCAAACCAAATTTGGAAAACGTCTTAAGTCGACAGTCCTTCTGATAGTCCGTCTGAGCACTGGACGCATAACAGTAGGGATGGAATAGAGTCTGAAAACCAGTTTTCGATTTAATAAAGTACTCGACTATGAAGTCTCGAAACCATTTATTCGATATCGAAAGTCTCGACAACTCATTGAACGATAAGTTCTGCAAAATAAGAGCCAATACTTCGTTCGGAAATGCAGTGAAAGCACCGATAGATGGCTTCAACTCAAGCGCCGCCGGACAGGCACTTGAAGGCGAACAACACAACGCACACAGCGGTGGCGAACCAGCTCTTGGCTCAGGGGCTGTGGCTATGGCTGTTGGCGACGAAGACATCACTCGATCGCCGCTTTTCAGTGCTTTTACGACTCGATTGTAATATTCGATGAGTTCTTCAATTTGATTGCAAATCGAATGAACAGACATTCGATCTCTCATTCATTCAATCATTTATTCATTTATTTATTCATTTATTTATTCATTTATTTTTTGATTAATAATTTTATTCGAATTCCAATTGTATTTCAATTGAGAAATACTTTTTTGAATTGGAAATAGTTTTCGAATCAATTAAAACCCTTTGACGTCATATCTGTCTGTTATCTGATTGGTTCAAATTGTTTGTAACTAAAACTACACTTAAATCTCACTATACTTGCAATTAAATTACTATTAATTACTAAAATTTAAACAATTTTCTTAAATTATTTTTAAATTTCATAAATTAATTAATATAAATAAATAAAGAACTGCAACAAAAATATTAAATAATTTACATTTGCATCCATTAATGCATAACTGGGTTTGCCTGCAATAACATGTGTTTCTATTTATTTACAAAAAGGCTTTGATTTTGTAATTAATTATCATTTATCGTAAATTGATTGAAAATAAATGAGTGAAATGTCTATCAGTTTTTCGCGCAATTTAAGTGAAAATGAATGCATTTCAGGCACTCGTATGTCAGCCAAAGGCCTCCAATTGATGACATCGACTGGCATTCCGTCCATTGATTGTCTGTTTGGTGGAGGCCTTCCACTCAATTCAATCACTTTATTCGGTTTGCATTCGATTTTAATTCAATTATTATTTTATTTAAATTAACTAATTATTGGAATAACGACAGAAGAAGACAATTGCAGTCAATACTCGTCAATAATCGCCAAATGCTTTGTCGCCGATTCGGTTGATGCGAAACATAAGACTATAATCTCTTCTCAAACCATAACATCGAAAAAGTCCAGATTTTTGAGAGTATTTAAAACAAATATTTATTTTTAAATTAAATAATTATTTTATTTTATTTGTTTGCTGTTTAGGAACTACCGGTGCGTTCGACACAACCGGTACTCCAAAGTGAAGGCAATAGCGAAGACATTCGAATCGCGTGGAGATATAAAACACAGCCATTGGTGGCCAACACCTCATTGGGTGGACAGCCGTTTGATTTGGGTTCACATGTGTCGGAATCTACGCTAAGTTCAGCCGATATTGAGTTTTGTTCACATAATTCATGTCTGGATTTGATTAGATGTTTAAAACCTAATGACAAGAAAACTGTGACCAGAGTTCTGATCGAGGGTTTGGGCAGTGCTTTGAGTCCATTGCCGATCGAAGAGTTGACTAAATTTTTGTTTGAACTCAAATCATTGATGAGACGATTGCCGAACATATTGTGTTTAATCACATTTAGCGCAGAATTAGTGCTTTTGTCGAACTATCCATATGTGCGAAGTCGAGCCCACAATTTGGTCGACTCTTGCGTCCAATTGATTAGTTTTGATGAGAGCTCCCAAACCCCTTACACCGAATTTAATGGACTCTTTAATGTTATAAAACTTCCAAAACTTAATTCATTTAACTATTATATGACTCCCGAAACGCTTGACTTTGGTTTTCAATTCAAAAATAATAGCCGTTTTCTGGTTATTGACAAACTATGTCTTCCGCCAGACCTGAGTGATACTGTCAGTCGCACTACCGGTTGCTCTACCGGTTCTAACAACAAAAGTCTCGATTTTTAAGATTATTATTAAAATTTGTTTTTCTGATGCTTTCTATTCATTAATTTATATTAATTAATGTTTAAATGGGGGCAAAAAAATGTTAATATTTTATTAATTTTTATCTCAAATATTATGTATTTTTGTTAATTAAATATTTGGGTAAAACATAAATAAAATAAATGAATTAAATCTAATGATTCTAATCTACAGTATTAATAGTTGTAAATATCATATATAGCGCTTCAAAGTCTCTATTCGTTAGATGTCTGCACTAGGATTCCAAATATCCTTTGTATTGAGTGATACAGTTTAACACTACATACAACAGACAATCAACTATTTAACAATTTACTAAATTATAATCTAATCTTTTGCAATTTAAACCTTAGTCTAACTATAAACAATTAAACAAGCTAGAATTTAAAGAAATGTGAATCAGAGTTGTCTTCTAAAGCAAATTTGATTGAACTGAAGCGCTTTGGCGTTTGTCTGTACTTAGTCTACTGTAACTGTATTGGGTATACTGTGTGTACTGTATGTACTATATGCAGTGCATGTACTGTACATTATGTAGTTAGGACTTGCATATACTCTATAGAGTTATTGTGAGTTTGTAAGCCATTGTAAGCCATTTTAGTTGGATTTTGTGAAAACAAAACTGATTTGCAGTGAATATCGAAATTAAAACTAATTAAAACAATTGTCTAATCGGTGTGTTTGGTGTCGATAGCATATATAGAATTGACATTTTGATAGTTGTATATCTATTAGCGGCCAATGAGTGTATGAGCACTGGTATGTTTGAACGGTTAGTTTGATTCGCTTGTGTCGTCTGTATTGGCCTGTATTGGCGAATAGCAAAACAATTTTGGCGAACCATCCAATCCATCCATTCCTTCCAATGTAAGTCCAATCCATTAACCATTACATGCATTACATTGAGAGATACGAGTGCTCTGACGATGAGACCAATCACTACTGATAATGGATAGACATGTCATTCACATGACTCCAACACAACTAATATAAGTTATATTATATAAGTCTAAGTCTAACCAATACAGCATTAGAGACACAACAACTCGATTTCGACTATTAAAACCATTTTTCCCTAAAATTAATTCATTTTTCAAAATCAAAAACATATTTCTCTTTCTATCCTATAATCCATTGCTTAATATTGAGGTCAGAATAGAGACAATCGAGTAATGGATGTAATGGCAGGCAATCATATGATAGATTGGATTTTTTAAGACTAATGCGATTTATATTTATTTCTCTTTTGATTGACATTTATTTAATTCTTAGACTTAATTATAATTTGTATTTTATTTTCTGTATTAAAACGCAATTAAACTTTTTTTTAATTAAAAGTTTTGTTTGTTTAGTGTTTTCTATATTTTTTAGCCTATATTTAAGATTTAATAACTAATTAATTAAATAGTAATTAATTTTTAAGATCTTTGTTTTAGTAAACCATTTGATAATTATCTGATTCTGTATTCAACGTAATTCGAGTTAAATTGAAAACAAATTGATTTTATTAATAATTAAACCGAATTAAAAATTAAATGTTTTTGACGTAAGTCTAGAAACGAGTGAAATCCGAACCAATGTTTGCATATTATATAAGTGACGACTCATTCAGATCTGATTGCAATTTAATTATTATATAATTTATATTTTTTGTCTGACATTCAAATTCATTGCATAAACAAAACATTTGACTTCTAAACACCATTTGAATAACGAATAAAAATGTTTTTTGATTTATTATTATTGTTATTATTACGAAAACGTGGTCTTCGGCACCAGATTAGAGCTCTGATAGAAAATTTGAAATTTATTTTATTTTGAGTTTTTTTTTGTCAAATAAAACTAAAATTGCATTTATTTGAAAAGTTTTCAACTGAGAAGTCTTGGTCTTAATTAGAAATGTTTGATATTTTTTAAGCACACATTAAACCAAATTTAGCTAAACTTTATATTTTAGGTCATTGTACTCGTAATCTAACTTTAATTTAAGCTAATTTTAAAAGTTTTTTTAATTCAAAATTTGTATTTTTATTATTTTAAAATATATTTTTAATCGTTTAATAGCATTTTTGGATTAAAATTATTAATATTTTAAACGATATTTTGAGAGAAAAAAGTCAAAAATAAGTTTTATATTAAAATCAAAGTAAATTCAGATAAATTCAAGTGCAGTGACAGTAGTTTTGGAATATAATTAAAATTATTTTTAAATTAAATAATAAGCGCCTAAAACATAATTTTGTTTTATTTGAATTAAGATTAATTAAGATTAGATTAATGTTTTAATTATTGGCACAATTCTTAAGCAATAAGCTTAAGGTAATTGCAATCAAATGAGTATTAATATTGAGATTCATATACAGTAAACATTGAGCTCTTTATTGACGATATTATTTAATTGAATGCCTATCAGATAGTATGGATCAGTTCCAAAGTGTTGCCACCACCTCATCAGGGGATGGCATACAAAGCGGTCAAACAATTCAAGTGACGTCTGGCGGACAGACATCGGTAACTCAGGCGCAACAACAGGTGATTCAAGTGTCACCTCAGGGCTCTATTATGGGCGGACAGCAGTTAATGGTTCAGACACTACCTCAGGGACAGACTATTCAACTTCAGGGCCAGAGTGGTCAGCAGATCCAGCAAATCCAGTTTATGCCGGGCGGGCAGTTTATAATACAACAACCCCAGAACGGTCAGCCCCAGATCATACAAACAGCCGACGGCCAGACCATAGTGTGTCAGCCCGTGTCTGTCGACGGAACCAACTTTGTGCAGACGGCACAGGGAGTCATACAACTGCCAACTAATGCCCTTCTCAACAATACGAGCCAAGCCGTACAACAGGCCCAGACGGTGGCGACGGCACAACAGGGCTCGGCAACGGGTGGTCAGCAGAATGCGGGCACTGCCATAACATTGCCGAACGCGGCCGCACTGGGCGCCGGCAACATAGTTATGGTAGTGCCCGGCGCTGGCGGTTTGCAAACTGTGCAGCGAATACCACTTCCCGGCGCCGCAGAGTTCCTCGAAGAGGAACCGCTTTATGTGAACGCAAAACAATATCACCGAATACTGAAGCGCCGACAGGCCAGGGCTAAGCTCGAGGCCGATGGACGCATACCCAAGGAGAGGAGGAAATACCTGCACGAGTCCAGACACAAGCACGCGATGAACCGCATTCGTGGAGAGGGCGGGCGCTTCCACTCCGGGTCGGTCAGACATAGAGACCATTTGATGAACATTTCTGGCGAAGACGGGCTGACCAATGCTTCGATGAATGACTCACAGACCAACACCGATCACGACAGCCATAACTCACTTTCCGCTCATCACAACCTACTCGAAGTCAGCTATTGAGGCCATTCCTCGCTCTCTTCCTCCCTCTCCCTCTCTCTCACTCACTCCACAACTACCCATCCATTCATCACTCATTAGATTAACATTACTATTATTGACAATAAATTACAAATTCTTTACTTTTATTTCAAATTAAGTAAAATTATATAAGTTTTAGATTTTTCTTATATTTTCTTTAAATATCATATCATTTATTAAAAAAAAGATTTTTTAATTTTGATTCAAAAACGTTTGATTAAAATCAAAAGTGTTTGAAAACAATTATATATTTTGCTTAAAAACTGATATTTAGTTTCAATTCTTTAGACTATTCTTTATGTTATAATTTACTTCTGAACTAAAACTTTTTGAAAAGTTTTTAGTCGATAAGTACAGTACTTACAGTTTGAAAGTTCTTTCTTTAACTTATTTTTCTTTTGTATTATTAATATTAAAATTGCATTTATTGTGAAATAATAAAATTTTGAATTTATTTGTTGAAACTTTTTTTTTAAACATTTGGGTAAAAACACAAATATCAATCAATAAAGTCGATAATTATTCAATTTTTGTACCGATACTTGTTTTTCATGAAACTGTTTTAAGTTTGAATTATTTGGTTTGATTTAAATAGAATTTTGGCACAACTTAACACATTTTATGCACGACTTTCTGCTTATCTCTTGTTTTTTGTGACTTATAAAATAAAAAGTTTATATTTTTAAATGATATCAAATTTTATTGTTTTTGAATTCGAATTACAATAATTTCAGACCTGAAGCCATAAATGATTAAAATCTTTTGATTAATTTCGCTTTCATTTCAGTTAAACCGATCCATAAATAAACTTATTTTCAAACGATTTATCTTTTCATTTGATATCAATTTATTTTTGGATCAAATGTTTCAGAACTTGTATTGCATTTTAACCACTGATTGTTCGATAAATATATTTCTAATTTAGACTTCGAATAAATTTCGATTAAAGATATTGAAAAACTAGAATTTGCAACAAATTTAAAGTACAAATAAAATCAAATAAATGACAAAAACGTAATAACTTTAAAGCATTTCTACCGCAAAATTGTAGACAATTTGTTATTTAATTAATTGCTTTTATTCAAACAGCAAATGAATTGAATGATTGAATGACTTTTAATTTATGAAACAATTTGTCAAAAATGCTAAATTTGATCGAATACTAACACTTAAACAAATAATTATCATAACTTAAACATAGAAAGCGTTTTACAGTTACGGATCAACAGTTTGTTTAATATTTTTGATAGTTTTTAAGAATATTTGTATTAAAAGATAATAATTTAGATAAATAATAAAATTATAATATGTTTATAAATAATTCTTTTTTTTTCGTTTTGTTAATATAATTACTTAAAATAGAAATTAATTAAATATTTTAATTATCAAATTCCAAACAAAAATAAAACTTATTTTAAGTGAAAACGTAACCAAAAAAGGAAATAATGATTAATATTGTTATAAAATGAATGAATACGCGATTTAAGTCAAACATTAACTTTAAATTTTTACTCAAGATTTGAGAGAAAGAGAAGATTAAAATACATTTAAATAAAATACTTTTTAAAAATTCTTATCAATTGTTCAAAAATTGTTTCACAAATTTTACCAAAAAAAAAGGGAAAAGATTTACATAAAAAACAAACGTTTGTATCGAATAAATGACTAGTATTTCAAAATAATTAAAAAGAGAAAAAAGGGTAAAATCAGTTGTTTTTTACATAATTTATATTCAAAAATAACTTTTTATAAGTTTTTAAAATAATAAAAATGGAAGAAAAGATCATTAGTTCAGAAAAATAGTAAAATTTAAATTATAGTCGATTTGTCTGTTTTTGTTTTTGTTTAGTTTTAATGTATTTTTGCTTTTTCTGGTCAACAATTAGACGAAATGATAAGTGTTTTCAACGGCCCGGGCGTTGGCGCCAACACTGGCCAACTGTTGCGATTGCATGAGTTGTAGGTTTTCCAACGACACGGATCTCATACGCACTGAACCGCCATAAGTGACGATCTCTTGTAATTCGGGAATACTCGGCACCCGATCTCTAGTATGAGTCGACTGTTGGCCACCGATTAGGGGTTCGACTGTATTCTGAGCATTCATTACAGGAGAAGGCGAACCACGACTTGTGGACAAACTATTCGACAATTTTTCGATTCAATCAATACTTCAATACTTTTTCGAAACAATTAAAGACTTACTTATCATAAAAGATAACGTAATCAGTGAGAGTGACATCAGAGGTGCCGCCAGACTCTAATGGGATCGGATGTATTCGGAAGTGTTCCAACATATCGAATATGGTTTGGAACCAGAGGTGTTGTACCCGACACTGGCCCTCATTGATGATAGCCATCCGCAGGTGTTTGGCTCTACCCTGAAAGTTGAAGGTCAGTACGTATTCGCCTTTACGGGTCTCGCTTTGCCGCACCAGAAACACCCCGTGCCATAGTGTACCTATCAGTGCCATTCAGATTCAGCTAATGTTTAGATTTTTGTTTTAAATTAAATAATTCATACAAACCCTCTCTGAGCACCAACTGTGCGGCGTCTGATCTACTGAGCATTCCGTGAAACCAGGGGTACTCTCGCATTGACCCACATATGTCGGAATTAGTTCCTCCGCCGGGGCCGGGGGTTCCGTCACTGCCACCACTCAATTGATTGGTGCGATTGCCGTCAGCTTCTTGTAGTCGAGGAATATTATCATAGGGCGAAGTCGGCGCTACTCTTTATTTGGATTAGATTTAAATTAACAAAAGTTTGACTCAAAATCTGTTCGAAACTCTCATTACTCGTTGTCATCAGTGGTTCCGTCACTGTTGAATCGCATGCAGTACTTAATAGATGAGAGCCATTGCCTCATATCCTCCGCATCGTGTGCTTCGATTATATATTCCATTAAGTTCTCAGCCTTTTAGAGGAAATACAAAATCAAAATTCATTTTTTCACTAATTTGTTGTAAAAATTGCAAAATTGAACAAAAAATTGGTTTAATGTAAACGACGACTGACTTTGAGAACAAACGTGTGCTCCTGGTCTGGCATTTCGAGTGCAGTCGTCTCCCGGGCCTCGTTGATCAGGAAGCAGAAGACCCCAGACTTTGGTTTTATTGATTTGTTGGGTGCGTAGAACTCCAAGATATAGCCACCAGTGGTCTTGGCCAACACGATCCGACACTTCTCCCACTTGTGTTTGCCATCGATATTGGTGTTATCGACAGTCAAATAGTTAACAATTCCTTCTTTGATGACGGCCTCACTGGCCAATAGTTTCGACTGAGTCTTGTGGTTGTGGTGCCACTTCTGATCCATCTTCGAGTCTCGTTTGCTTTCCCTTCTCGAGCCCTGCTCTGCACCGGCACTCGTATGCGTGCTATTAGTTTGCTGTGAGTTCGAGAGCTCCAATTCGTCGGAATGTTGTTTATGGAAGAATCCTTTGCCTAAAGAGGATGTCGTTTCACATATTCATATCAATTATTTATACTGTATTCACATTTTTATATTATTAAATATATTCAATACTAAATATATGACATTTTTGCAATATTTGCGATTCCCTATCATATTATGTCTAACTATTGATTTTGATAACGCATTCAATTTTATTTTATGAAAAAGTTTATACAGTCTATCCCGCTTAGCGTGGATCCGCTTATGGTAAATACCCGCTTATAGTGAACCATTTGCTGAGAACCAAGTTTAATTATGCATAGAATTTTGATTGTTTATAGTGA